>JAHUYU010000570.1:0-19896 GCA_030439765.1 Tripidium arundinaceum | reverse complement strand
GGCGCAGCGATAGGGGCGGGGTGAGCGCGGACAAGGCGGTCGAGGGTGGGTTATGCGGGCGTCCGAACATACGCGTTCATCCGAACGTTCGGGCGCTAGCCACGCCCTTAATATATGCCATGCTGACCAGTCACCAAAGTCTTCTACATCAAGTCAATCGCAAATGGCAATAATGCAAGTTTACACATACATACATGTAATGTACGTACGTGCGTGCTAGTACCATGGATGTGCAACAATCATGGAGCATACGGGCTTTGAACTGTACAAGTGGCTTGCAACCGCCAAAACAATAATGTGCCTTTTGCAAAACCACACCGGCACACCCACACCACACAGTACTACTGCAGACCGCTGAATCTTGGTCAGGGCTCGGAACCTACTAATAACCAAACCAGGCAACCGCAGAGATATGATACGTTCTTGACCGCCTCAAACTCGAGATCAAAAGTTCAAAAACCTTGTGCGTAACAGATCATGCATATAGCTGTTTCGGTACGGTGTGTTCTCTCTAGTTTCTTGCCAAAAGGCAACCAGCTTATTCTAACATTCTCAAGCTAAATAAGGTCATCTAGACTGTAACTTCTGATGATGAATCTATCGGTCTCCGGCTTGGACTACTACTGGCAAATAAAACATTCATATTCATAGCTGACTGGTCGACTCCATTCCGTGCATACATTTTTATTTTAATATAACTGTTGTTTATGCTTGTACCGTGTTTGGCGCAAAGTTAATTGATGGGCTACCTATTGGTTAAATTAGTAATTAGAGTCCGTCTTCAGACAAACCAAAACTGCTAGGAAATGTCGGAGAAAATATGAGCACAACGTGTAGTCGTGTACACGCCTAGTATTAGTCAGCTGCAAGTACTTTTACTTGATCCACGTCTTATTAGCCTATGTGTATGTATGTCTTTTGTGTTCCCTTTCTGCGCGCGGTCCAAGGGTCCAGTACGTAGTACGTGTAGATGGTCTCCAAGACTTCAAAGTTTTCTAGACCACATTCACGCACATCATTATTCAATGTTCCAAGGTGAAAAATCACAGGCTATAGGCTAACAGCTGCTAGCTAGATGATAAAATATTGTTACACATGGATGCATTTTCTAGCCTTTTGTACTCGTTTAGTTGTCTCAGGTGAATGGATCTTGACGAATGACGAGTATGGACGCATATGCATGGAGAATTCTGTCAGAGTGGAAACTGGAACTCTATGTTTTTCTTTGCAGGATCGGATGATGTAGAGGCACGCCTCGCAAACCAAAGAAGAAGATGAGTACTAATAGAGAAGAAATGTAGGCGAAATTGACACTAAGCTTAATGGTAATTCACACAGAAGATTAATTAGTGCAAGCATGCGACAAGCTGAGCCTCGACACTAGAGTTTGCCGTAAATTAGACTGTCTAAGTAACGGTTTTGTTAATTGAACAGTCAAAGGAGTAATGCAGGAGTGCATATGCATGAACCATTAATTAGTTTATTATCGAAATCAATGTATGCACACACGCCCCCTCATCAGTTCAAATTCAATGGTCAATTTGAATTTCAACAAGAAGTAGTACCATATATAGTTCCCCATTCGCTCTAGAACTCCTTTGAATACTCTGAATTCTCGCGAGCACGTACGTAGGTTGTTGTTCATTTTCTGACAACCCAAGAACTGTGACGATCTCTACGAATAAAACAGATTATATATAGCAACTTATTTCTCTACTATACGTGTGTGCCTACGTACGCATGAGAAGCAGGTAAGCAATGTAGTTCAAATTTCGTGGTAAATGTATGGAATCCGGAGTAGAGTATTACAAGAACAATCATTAGTGTACCAAATATGCTCAATTATACAGTATATGTTAAGTTTTTATGCTGTAATCCCTACCTAATATCTGCAGGGCATGCAATCGATATAGACCAATAGAACCGGACCATGTGTAGGGCACACATGCTGCTACATATATATAGCCATGTGGCCCAAGAAAACTATATGTGTATATGGTCTGCACAGAGGTCAAACCTCAAAAGATGTCTTGAAATCAGGTCTCCTCAGAGGAAGTTCAGATGTAACATACATTCAATAGTGTTGCTGATCAACCTACTTAATATTCTTTGTACTGTTAGTGATGCTACCAGTTAGTTGTGCCCCATGTTCAAGGTCAGCCCTAGAAAGTCTTGGTTTCTTCAGTTCATAAGCGCGCGTACATACACACAGTGTACGTAGAATAGACCAGCAATAATTCATCGATGATCAAATGAAGTGGGTATTTGATAACTCGATGTCGTCCGTACATGATATTTTAAATCGAGGCTCGTACAAAATTGGAAGGTTTTCTTTTTCTTTTTCTTTTCCTTTTTGCGATGAATAAAAAAGTGTGAGATGCATGACAGGGATTGTTTTGCTTTCATTGTCTGAAAAAGTGTGAAAGCGCCAATGATATTTTCTTTTTGGAGCCCAAAATATAAATGGATCGAACTGTTTTCAAATAATTGGACCACACTATATCACCACTAATTTAATTTGCAAATAGACTAGTTAAACCTAACTTTTTTTTTTGCGAAACTCGTTACAGATGCAAACACTTAAATACATGCACGTACATTCATTCTAATTAGCGAACGCATGTACTCTCTACATATATGAGCGCCTCTGGAAAACTAAGGGGGTGTTTATTAGTTCAAGTGACTAAAGTTTAGGAGGTGCGACTAAAGGGTGTCGCAGGGATATCCGGATACTAATAAAAAAACAAATTACATAATCCATCAGTACTCCGCAAGACGAATTTATTAAGCCTAATTAATCCATCATTAGCACATGTTTACTGTAGCATTTTATTGTCAAATCATAGACTAGTTAGGCTTAAAAGATTCGTCTTGCAAAATAGTCTCAATCTGTATATTTAATTTCGTAAATAGTTTATATTTAATACTTCATACATGTGTCAAACATTCGATAGAACAACGACTAAAGTTTAGGAGGGGAGAACTAAACACCCCCTAAGTTGAACCGGCAAATCTTAAGATTAAAGAAGTCATCATAGACACATCGTTATCGATGAATATATCGTCTACCACTAAAAAATAGTGCCGTTAAATCTTGAAACAAATCTAGAAAAATACCAACACCCGTGTTAACCAGGTGGGAAGGTTTCACCACAAGAAACCCAGTCTAGATTTATTTCAGATTTTAATGGTATTATTTATTTTAGTGGTAGGCAACGTGCCCATCTACAACGAGAGACGTATAGTAACTTCGTCAATATTGAAATTTGCCAATCTGACCTAGTTATTTGGAGCATAGGAGTAGGGTGTGAGTGCATTCGTAGGATGAGTATACACACGTGTGTGCGAGTGTCTGCACCGTACCTGTATTGAGTTTTGCAAAAAAAGAAAAAAATCACAAAACTGCAAAGGGAAAAGAAAACTGATTAAACCAAGCTTATCTTTTCTAAGTGCAATAAGACATATACAATTATACATATATAAGAAAACAGACAATGGGATTCTGGTAATACTTGTCGGTCTGCTGGCAACAATAGGATTTTACTTTTGCTGCTTCCAATCCTTACCGCGGTGATAGGGAAAGAATAGTCCGCATGCAATAGCTGCTAGGCAGTGATGTGACAGGCCGTGGCGGCCGGACAAGGAACACAGCGAAGGATGCATGACGGTCTATTTCACGAGGGGACAAACAAGATATAGGCATAGGCATGCAGCCAAAAATGCCCAAGCATGGAGTATTACTACTGCCTCCTTTTCTCCGGTCCAAAGTTATATGTTCAAGTTCTCTCGAGATCAGGAAGAGCCCTTGAACGAGACGAAGTCATAGTTCCCGTGTCAGATTCATGAATCCATGCTCAAAAGAAACCAGTAAAAATTGATGACTAGGTCTGCCGCAGCTGAAAACGACATTACCGGTTTAATTACTGCTATATATACCACTGTTATATTAAGTTATTAACTATAAATCAAATATATAATTTTAAAAAGACGAGACGACGAAACAATTTTACAGTCTTATAGGTCAGTGCATGCATGGGCGTAAGGGGGCTAACACACACACAACACAAGGCATCACTCGAGGGCATGTGCTACTGGGGATGCATGGTGTGGGCTTAGATAAACTCTTTTCCCTAGCAGGACCAATCATCAATACATATGAATTTTTACTGAGTAATGTATACAATTTTGTAACTTGAAGAAGCTTATTCGTATTATTTCTAATTATAATCTAATTTAAAAATAATATTCTATCATAACTCACCAACAATATATAAAAAAGATACTATATACTCACTCCATTTTAAATTATAAGTCGCTTTGACTTTTCTAGATGTATCTCAAAAAAAGCTAAAATGACTTATAATTTGGAATGGATGGAATATATGTCGATCATTGCAATGCTTAGGGCCTGTTTAGTTTTCGAAAATTTTTGAGAAACACTATTGTAGCAATTTCGTTGTTATTTGACAAATATTATCCAATCATAGACTAACTAGACTTAAAAGATTCGTCTCGTGAATTTCGTCTAAACTGTGTAATTAGTTTTATTTTTTATCTATATTTAATGCTTTATGCATGTGTCAAAGATTCGATGTGACCAGAAATCTGAAAAATTTTGCAAATTTTTTTGGCAACTAAACAAGCCCTTCGTGTATCATGACAGGTAAAAAGAGTAAAAACATACTAGACCGATAAGACTCAGTTTCTTATAGAACTAAACTAGTACCTAATTCTAGACATTGACAAAGTTTATCTCGGTGTGTGTGTGTGTGTGTGTTAGCCCCCTTACGCCCATGCATGCACTGACCTATAAGACTGTAAAATTGTTTCGTCGTCTCGTCTTTTTAAAATTATATATTTGATTTATAGTTAATAACTTAATATAACAGTGGTATATATAGCAGTAATTAAACCGGTAATGTCGTTTTCAGCTGCGGCAGACCTAGTCATCAATTTTTACTGGTTTCTTTTGAGCATGGATTCATGAATCTGACACGGGAACTATGACTTCGTCTCGTTCAAGGGCTCTTCCTGATCTCGAGAGAACTTGAACATATAACTTTGGACCGGAGAAAAGGAGGCAGTAGTAATACTCCATGCTTGGGCATTTTTGGCTGCATGCCTATGCCTATATCTTGTTTGTCCCCTCGTGAAATAGACCGTCATGCATCCTTCGCTGTGTTCCTTGTCCGGCCGCCACGGCCTGTCACATCACTGCCTAGCAGCTATTGCATGCGGACTATTCTTTCCCTATCACCGCGGTAAGGATTGGAAGCAGCAAAAGTAAAATCCTATTGTTGCCAGCAGACCGACAAGTATTACCAGAATCCCATTGTCTGTTTTCTTATATATGTATAATTGTATATGTCTTATTGCACTTAGAAAAGATAAGCTTGGTTTAATCAGTTTTCTTTTCCCTTTGCAGTTTTGTGATTTTTTTCTTTTTTTGCAAAACTCAATACAGGTACGGTGCAGACACTCGCACACACGTGTGTATACTCATCCTACGAATGCACTCACACCCTACTCCTATGCTCCAAATAACTAGGTCAGATTGGCAAATTTCAATATTGACGAAGTTACTATACGTCTCTCGTTGTAGATGGGCACGTTGCCTACCACTAAAATAAATAATACCATTAAAATCTGAAATAAATCTAGACTGGGTTTCTTGTGGTGAAACCTTCCCACCTGGTTAACACGGGTGTTGGTATTTTTCTAGATTTGTTTCAAGATTTAACGGCACTATTTTTTAGTGGTAGACGATATATTCATCGATAACGATGTGTCTATGATGACTTCTTTAATCTTAAGATTTGCCGGTTCAACTTAGGGGGTGTTTAGTTCTCCCCTCCTAAACTTTAGTCGTTGTTCTATCGAATGTTTGACACATGTATGAAGTATTAAATATAAACTATTTACGAAATTAAATATACAGATTGAGACTATTTTGCAAGACGAATCTTTTAAGCCTAACTAGTCTATGATTTGACAATAAAATGCTACAGTAAACATGTGCTAATGATGGATTAATTAGGCTTAATAAATTCGTCTTGCGGAGTACTGATGGATTATGTAATTTGTTTTTTTATTAGTATCCGGATATCCCTGCGACACCCTTTAGTCGCACCTCCTAAACTTTAGTCACTTGAACTAATAAACACCCCCTTAGTTTTCCAGAGGCGCTCATATATGTAGAGAGTACATGCGTTCGCTAATTAGAATGAATGTACGTGCATGTATTTAAGTGTTTGCATCTGTAACGAGTTTCGCAAAAAAAAAAGTTAGGTTTAACTAGTCTATTTGCAAATTAAATTAGTGGTGATATAGTGTGGTCCAATTATTTGAAAACAGTTCGATCCATTTATATTTTGGGCTCCAAAAAGAAAATATCATTGGCGCTTTCACACTTTTTCAGACAATGAAAGCAAAACAATCCCTGTCATGCATCTCACACTTTTTTATTCATCGCAAAAAGGAAAAGAAAAAGAAAAAGAAAACCTTCCAATTTTGTACGAGCCTCGATTTAAAATATCATGTACGGACGACATCGAGTTATCAAATACCCACTTCATTTGATCATCGATGAATTATTGCTGGTCTATTCTACGTACACTGTGTGTATGTACGCGCGCTTATGAACTGAAGAAACCAAGACTTTCTAGGGCTGACCTTGAACATGGGGCACAACTAACTGGTAGCATCACTAACAGTACAAAGAATATTAAGTAGGTTGATCAGCAACACTATTGAATGTATGTTACATCTGAACTTCCTCTGAGGAGACCTGATTTCAAGACATCTTTTGAGGTTTGACCTCTGTGCAGACCATATACACATATAGTTTTCTTGGGCCACATGGCTATATATATGTAGCAGCATGTGTGCCCTACACATGGTCCGGTTCTATTGGTCTATATCGATTGCATGCCCTGCAGATATTAGGTAGGGATTACAGCATAAAAACTTAACATATACTGTATAATTGAGCATATTTGGTACACTAATGATTGTTCTTGTAATACTCTACTCCGGATTCCATACATTTACCACGAAATTTGAACTACATTGCTTACCTGCTTCTCATGCGTACGTAGGCACACACGTATAGTAGAGAAATAAGTTGCTATATATAATCTGTTTTATTCGTAGAGATCGTCACAGTTCTTGGGTTGTCAGAAAATGAACAACAACCTACGTACGTGCTCGCGAGAATTCAGAGTATTCAAAGGAGTTCTAGAGCGAATGGGGAACTATATATGGTACTACTTCTTGTTGAAATTCAAATTGACCATTGAATTTGAACTGATGAGGGGGCGTGTGTGCATACATTGATTTCGATAATAAACTAATTAATGGTTCATGCATATGCACTCCTGCATTACTCCTTTGACTGTTCAATTAACAAAACCGTTACTTAGACAGTCTAATTTACGGCAAACTCTAGTGTCGAGGCTCAGCTTGTCGCATGCTTGCACTAATTAATCTTCTGTGTGAATTACCATTAAGCTTAGTGTCAATTTCGCCTACATTTCTTCTCTATTAGTACTCATCTTCTTCTTTGGTTTGCGAGGCGTGCCTCTACATCATCCGATCCTGCAAAGAAAAACATAGAGTTCCAGTTTCCACTCTGACAGAATTCTCCATGCATATGCGTCCATACTCGTCATTCGTCAAGATCCATTCACCTGAGACAACTAAACGAGTACAAAAGGCTAGAAAATGCATCCATGTGTAACAATATTTTATCATCTAGCTAGCAGCTGTTAGCCTATAGCCTGTGATTTTTCACCTTGGAACATTGAATAATGATGTGCGTGAATGTGGTCTAGAAAACTTTGAAGTCTTGGAGACCATCTACACGTACTACGTACTGGACCCTTGGACCGCGCGCAGAAAGGGAACACAAAAGACATACATACACATAGGCTAATAAGACGTGGATCAAGTAAAAGTACTTGCAGCTGACTAATACTAGGCGTGTACACGACTACACGTTGTGCTCATATTTTCTCCGACATTTCCTAGCAGTTTTGGTTTGTCTGAAGACGGACTCTAATTACTAATTTAACCAATAGGTAGCCCATCAATTAACTTTGCGCCAAACACGGTACAAGCATAAACAACAGTTATATTAAAATAAAAATGTATGCACGGAATGGAGTCGACCAGTCAGCTATGAATATGAATGTTTTATTTGCCAGTAGTAGTCCAAGCCGGAGACCGATAGATTCATCATCAGAAGTTACAGTCTAGATGACCTTATTTAGCTTGAGAATGTTAGAATAAGCTGGTTGCCTTTTTGGCAAGAAACTAGAGAGAACACACCGTACCGAAACAGCTATATGCATGATCTGTTACGCACAAGGTTTTTGAACTTTTGATCTCGAGTTTGAGGCGGTCAAGAACGTATCATATCTCTGCGGTTGCCTGGTTTGGTTATTAGTAGGTTCCGAGCCCTGACCAAGATTCAGCGGTCTGCAGTAGTACTGTGTGGTGTGGGTGTGCCGGTGTGGTTTGCAAAAGGCACATTATTGTTTTGGCGGTTGCAAGCCACTTGTACAGTTCAAAGCCCGTATGCTCCATGATTGTTGCACATCCATGGTACTAGCACGCACGTACGTACATTACATGTATGTATGTGTAAACTTGCATTATTGCCATTTGCGATTGACTTGATGTAGAAGACTTTGGTGACTGGTCAGCATGGCATATATTAAGGGCGTGGCTAGCGCCCGAACGTTCGGATGAACGCGTATGTTCGGACGCCCGCATAACCCACCCTCGACCGCCTTGTCCTGTCCCGCACGCGCACCCCGCCCCTATCGCTGCGCCCGCGGCTCCTTCCCAGTGACCCTGCTCCTCTCTCCGGGTGAGCGGGACCCAGGAGCCGAGATGAGGACGAGGGTGGGTTATGCGGGCGTCCGAACATACGCGTTCATCCGAACGTTCGGGCGCTAGCCACGCCCTTAATATATGCCATGCTGACCAGTCACCAAAGTCTTCTACATCAAGTCAATCGCAAATGGCAATAATGCAAGTTTACACATACATACATGTAATGTACGTACGTGCGTGCTAGTACCATGGATGTGCAACAATCATGGAGCATACGGGCTTTGAACTGTACAAGTGGCTTGCAACCGCCAAAACAATAATGTGCCTTTTGCAAACCACACCGGCACACCCACACCACACAGTACTACTGCAGACCGCTGAATCTTGGTCAGGGCTCGGAACCTACTAATAACCAAACCAGGCAACCGCAGAGATATGATACGTTCTTGACCGCCTCAAACTCGAGATCAAAAGTTCAAAAACCTTGTGCGTAACAGATCATGCATATAGCTGTTTCGGTACGGTGTGTTCTCTCTAGTTTCTTGCCAAAAAGGCAACCAGCTTATTCTAACATTCTCAAGCTAAATAAGGTCATCTAGACTGTAACTTCTGATGATGAATCTATCGGTCTCCGGCTTGGACTACTACTGGCAAATAAAACATTCATATTCATAGCTGACTGGTCGACTCCATTCCGTGCATACATTTTTATTTTAATATAACTGTTGTTTATGCTTGTACCGTGTTTGGCGCAAAGTTAATTGATGGGCTACCTATTGGTTAAATTAGTAATTAGAGTCCGTCTTCAGACAAACCAAAACTGCTAGGAAATGTCGGAGAAAATATGAGCACAACGTGTAGTCGTGTACACGCCTAGTATTAGTCAGCTGCAAGTACTTTTACTTGATCCACGTCTTATTAGCCTATGTGTATGTATGTCTTTTGTGTTCCCTTTCTGCGCGCGGTCCAAGGGTCCAGTACGTAGTACGTGTAGATGGTCTCCAAGACTTCAAAGTTTTCTAGACCACATTCACGCACATCATTATTCAATGTTCCAAGGTGAAAAATCACAGGCTATAGGCTAACAGCTGCTAGCTAGATGATAAAATATTGTTACACATGGATGCATTTTCTAGCCTTTTGTACTCGTTTAGTTGTCTCAGGTGAATGGATCTTGACGAATGACGAGTATGGACGCATATGCATGGAGAATTCTGTCAGAGTGGAAACTGGAACTCTATGTTTTTCTTTGCAGGATCGGATGATGTAGAGGCACGCCTCGCAAACCAAAGAAGAAGATGAGTACTAATAGAGAAGAAATGTAGGCGAAATTGACACTAAGCTTAATGGTAATTCACACAGAAGATTAATTAGTGCAAGCATGCGACAAGCTGAGCCTCGACACTAGAGTTTGCCGTAAATTAGACTGTCTAAGTAACGGTTTTGTTAATTGAACAGTCAAAGGAGTAATGCAGGAGTGCATATGCATGAACCATTAATTAGTTTATTATCGAAATCAATGTATGCACACACGCCCCCTCATCAGTTCAAATTCAATGGTCAATTTGAATTTCAACAAGAAGTAGTACCATATATAGTTCCCCATTCGCTCTAGAACTCCTTTGAATACTCTGAATTCTCGCGAGCACGTACGTAGGTTGTTGTTCATTTTCTGACAACCCAAGAACTGTGACGATCTCTACGAATAAAACAGATATATATAGCAACTTATTTCTCTACTATACGTGTGTGCCTACGTACGCATGAGAAGCAGGTAAGCAATGTAGTTCAAATTTCGTGGTAAATGTATGGAATCCGGAGTAGAGTATTACAAGAACAATCATTAGTGTACCAAATATGCTCAATTATACAGTATATGTTAAGTTTTTATGCTGTAATCCCTACCTAATATCTGCAGGGCATGCAATCGATATAGACCAATAGAACCGGACCATGTGTAGGGCACACATGCTGCTACATATATATAGCCATGTGGCCCAAGAAAACTATATGTGTATATGGTCTGCACAGAGGTCAAACCTCAAAAGATGTCTTGAAATCAGGTCTCCTCAGAGGAAGTTCAGATGTAACATACATTCAATAGTGTTGCTGATCAACCTACTTAATATTCTTTGTACTGTTAGTGATGCTACCAGTTAGTTGTGCCCCATGTTCAAGGTCAGCCCTAGAAAGTCTTGGTTTCTTCAGTTCATAAGCGCGCGTACATACACACAGTGTACGTAGAATAGACCAGCAATAATTCATCGATGATCAAATGAAGTGGGTATTTGATAACTCGATGTCGTCCGTACATGATATTTTAAATCGAGGCTCGTACAAAATTGGAAGGTTTTCTTTTTCTTTTTCTTTTCCTTTTTGCGATGAATAAAAAAGTGTGAGATGCATGACAGGGATTGTTTTGCTTTCATTGTCTGAAAAAGTGTGAAAGCGCCAATGATATTTTCTTTTTGGAGCCCAAAATATAAATGGATCGAACTGTTTTCAAATAATTGGACCACACTATATCACCACTAATTTAATTTGCAAATAGACTAGTTAAACCTAACTTTTTTTTTTGCGAAACTCGTTACAGATGCAAACACTTAAATACATGCACGTACATTCATTCTAATTAGCGAACGCATGTACTCTCTACATATATGAGCGCCTCTGGAAAACTAAGGGGGTGTTTATTAGTTCAAGTGACTAAAGTTTAGGAGGTGCGACTAAAGGGTGTCGCAGGGATATCCGGATACTAATAAAAAAACAAATTACATAATCCATCAGTACTCCGCAAGACGAATTTATTAAGCCTAATTAATCCATCATTAGCACATGTTTACTGTAGCATTTTATTGTCAAATCATAGACTAGTTAGGCTTAAAAGATTCGTCTTGCAAAATAGTCTCAATCTGTATATTTAATTTCGTAAATAGTTTATATTTAATACTTCATACATGTGTCAAACATTCGATAGAACAACGACTAAAGTTTAGGAGGGGAGAACTAAACACCCCCTAAGTTGAACCGGCAAATCTTAAGATTAAAGAAGTCATCATAGACACATCGTTATCGATGAATATATCGTCTACCACTAAAAAATAGTGCCGTTAAATCTTGAAACAAATCTAGAAAAATACCAACACCCGTGTTAACCAGGTGGGAAGGTTTCACCACAAGAAACCCAGTCTAGATTTATTTCAGATTTTAATGGTATTATTTATTTTAGTGGTAGGCAACGTGCCCATCTACAACGAGAGACGTATAGTAACTTCGTCAATATTGAAATTTGCCAATCTGACCTAGTTATTTGGAGCATAGGAGTAGGGTGTGAGTGCATTCGTAGGATGAGTATACACACGTGTGTGCGAGTGTCTGCACCGTACCTGTATTGAGTTTTGCAAAAAAAGAAAAAAATCACAAAACTGCAAAGGGAAAAGAAAACTGATTAAACCAAGCTTATCTTTTCTAAGTGCAATAAGACATATACAATTATACATATATCTTGTTTGTCCCCTCGTGAAATAGACCGTCATGCATCCTTCGCTGTGTTCCTTGTCCGGCCGCCACGGCCTGTCACATCACTGCCTAGCAGCTATTGCATGCGGACTATTCTTTCCCTATCACCGCGGTAAGGATTGGAAGCAGCAAAAGTAAAATCCTATTGTTGCCAGCAGCCCGACAAGTATTACCAGAATCCCATTGTCTGTTTTCTTATATATGTATAATTGTATATGTCTTATTGCACTTAGAAAAGATAAGCTTGGTTTAATCAGTTTTCTTTTCCCTTTGCAGTTTTGTGATTTTTTTCTTTTTTTGCAAAACTCAATACAGGTACGGTGCAGACACTCGCACACACGTGTGTATACTCATCCTACGAATGCACTCACACCCTACTCCTATGCTCCAAATAACTAGGTCAGATTGGCAAATTTCAATATTGACGAAGTTACTATACGTCTCTCGTTGTAGATGGGCACGTTGCCTACCACTAAAATAAATAATACCATTAAAATCTGAAATAAATCTAGACTGGGTTTCTTGTGGTGAAACCTTCCCACCTGGTTAACACGGGTGTTGGTATTTTTCTAGATTTGTTTCAAGATTTAACGGCACTATTTTTTAGTGGTAGACGATATATTCATCGATAACGATGTGTCTATGATGACTTCTTTAATCTTAAGATTTGCCGGTTCAACTTAGGGGGTGTTTAGTTCTCCCCTCCTAAACTTTAGTCGTTGTTCTATCGAATGTTTGACACATGTATGAAGTATTAAATATAAACTATTTACGAAATTAAATATACAGATTGAGACTATTTTGCAAGACGAATCTTTTAAGCCTAACTAGTCTATGATTTGACAATAAAATGCTACAGTAAACATGTGCTAATGATGGATTAATTAGGCTTAATAAATTCGTCTTGCGGAGTACTGATGGATTATGTAATTTGTTTTTTTATTAGTATCCGGATATCCCTGCGACACCCTTTAGTCGCACCTCCTAAACTTTAGTCACTTGAACTAATAAAAAAAACAAATTACATAATCCATCAGTACTCCGCAAGACGAATTTATTAAGCCTAATTAATCCATCATTAGCACATGTTTACTGTAGCATTTTATTGTCAAATCATAGACTAGTTAGGCTTAAAAGATTCGTCTTGCAAAATAGTCTCAATCTGTATATTTAATTTCGTAAATAGTTTATATTTAATACTTCATACATGTGTCAAACATTCGATAGAACAACGACTAAAGTTTAGGAGGGGAGAACTAAACACCCCCTAAGTTGAACCGGCAAATCTTAAGATTAAAGAAGTCATCATAGACACATCGTTATCGATGAATATATCGTCTACCACTAAAAAATAGTGCCGTTAAATCTTGAAACAAATCTAGAAAAATACCAACACCCGTGTTAACCAGGTGGGAAGGTTTCACCACAAGAAACCCAGTCTAGATTTATTTCAGATTTTAATGGTATTATTTATTTTAGTGGTAGGCAACGTGCCCATCTACAACGAGAGACGTATAGTAACTTCGTCAATATTGAAATTTGCCAATCTGACCTAGTTATTTGGAGCATAGGAGTAGGGTGTGAGTGCATTCGTAGGATGAGTATACACACGTGTGTGCGAGTGTCTGCACCGTACCTGTATTGAGTTTTGCAAAAAAAGAAAAAAATCACAAAACTGCAAAGGGAAAAGAAAACTGATTAAACCAAGCTTATCTTTTCTAAGTGCAATAAGACATATACAATTATACATATATAAGAAAACAGACAATGGGATTCTGGTAATACTTGTCGGGCTGCTGGCAACAATAGGATTTTACTTTTGCTGCTTCCAATCCTTACCGCGGTGATAGGGAAAGAATAGTCCGCATGCAATAGCTGCTAGGCAGTGATGTGACAGGCCGTGGCGGCCGGACAAGGAACACAGCGAAGGATGCATGACGGTCTATTTCACGAGGGGACAAACAAGATATATGTATAATTGTATATGTCTTATTGCACTTAGAAAAGATAAGCTTGGTTTAATCAGTTTTCTTTTCCCTTTGCAGTTTTGTGATTTTTTTCTTTTTTTGCAAAACTCAATACAGGTACGGTGCAGACACTCGCACACACGTGTGTATACTCATCCTACGAATGCACTCACACCCTACTCCTATGCTCCAAATAACTAGGTCAGATTGGCAAATTTCAATATTGACGAAGTTACTATACGTCTCTCGTTGTAGATGGGCACGTTGCCTACCACTAAAATAAATAATACCATTAAAATCTGAAATAAATCTAGACTGGGTTTCTTGTGGTGAAACCTTCCCACCTGGTTAACACGGGTGTTGGTATTTTTCTAGATTTGTTTCAAGATTTAACGGCACTATTTTTTAGTGGTAGACGATATATTCATCGATAACGATGTGTCTATGATGACTTCTTTAATCTTAAGATTTGCCGGTTCAACTTAGGGGGTGTTTAGTTCTCCCCTCCTAAACTTTAGTCGTTGTTCTATCGAATGTTTGACACATGTATGAAGTATTAAATATAAACTATTTACGAAATTAAATATACAGATTGAGACTATTTTGCAAGACGAATCTTTTAAGCCTAACTAGTCTATGATTTGACAATAAAATGCTACAGTAAACATGTGCTAATGATGGATTAATTAGGCTTAATAAATTCGTCTTGCGGAGTACTGATGGATTATGTAATTTGTTTTTTTATTAGTATCCGGATATCCCTGCGACACCCTTTAGTCGCACCTCCTAAACTTTAGTCACTTGAACTAATAAACACCCCCTTAGTTTTCCAGAGGCGCTCATATATGTAGAGAGTACATGCGTTCGCTAATTAGAATGAATGTACGTGCATGTATTTAAGTGTTTGCATCTGTAACGAGTTTCGCAAAAAAAAAAGTTAGGTTTAACTAGTCTATTTGCAAATTAAATTAGTGGTGATATAGTGTGGTCCAATTATTTGAAAACAGTTCGATCCATTTATATTTTGGGCTCCAAAAAGAAAATATCATTGGCGCTTTCACACTTTTTCAGACAATGAAAGCAAAACAATCCCTGTCATGCATCTCACACTTTTTTATTCATCGCAAAAAGGAAAAGAAAAAGAAAAAGAAAACCTTCCAATTTTGTACGAGCCTCGATTTAAAATATCATGTACATTCATTCTAATTAGCGAACGCATGTACTCTCTACATATATGAGCGCCTCTGGAAAACTAAGGGGGTGTTTATTAGTTCAAGTGACTAAAGTTTAGGAGGTGCGACTAAAGGGTGTCGCAGGGATATCCGGATACTAATAAAAAAACAAATTACATAATCCATCAGTACTCCGCAAGACGAATTTATTAAGCCTAATTAATCCATCATTAGCACATGTTTACTGTAGCATTTTATTGTCAAATCATAGACTAGTTAGGCTTAAAAGATTCGTCTTGCAAAATAGTCTCAATCTGTATATTTAATTTCGTAAATAGTTTATATTTAATACTTCATACATGTGTCAAACATTCGATAGAACAACGACTAAAGTTTAGGAGGGGAGAACTAAACACCCCCTAAGTTGAACCGGCAAATCTTAAGATTAAAGAAGTCATCATAGACACATCGTTATCGATGAATATATCGTCTACCACTAAAAAATAGTGCCGTTAAATCTTGAAACAAATCTAGAAAAATACCAACACCCGTGTTAACCAGGTGGGAAGGTTTCACCACAAGAAACCCAGTCTAGATTTATTTCAGATTTTAATGGTATTATTTATTTTAGTGGTAGGCAACGTGCCCATCTACAACGAGAGACGTATAGTAACTTCGTCAATATTGAAATTTGCCAATCTGACCTAGTTATTTGGAGCATAGGAGTAGGGTGTGAGTGCATTCGTAGGATGAGTATACACACGTGTGTGCGAGTGTCTGCACCGTACCTGTATTGAGTTTTGCAAAAAAAGAAAAAAATCACAAAACTGCAAAGGGAAAAGAAAACTGATTAAACCAAGCTTATCTTTTCTAAGTGCAATAAGACATATACAATTATACATATATCTTGTTTGTCCCCTCGTGAAATAGACCGTCATGCATCCTTCGCTGTGTTCCTTGTCCGGCCGCCACGGCCTGTCACATCACTGCCTAGCAGCTATTGCATGCGGACTATTCTTTCCCTATCACCGCGGTAAGGATTGGAAGCAGCAAAAGTAAAATCCTATTGTTGCCAGCAGCCCGACAAGTATTACCAGAATCCCATTGTCTGTTTTCTTATATATGTATAATTGTATATGTCTTATTGCACTTAGAAAAGATAAGCTTGGTTTAATCAGTTTTCTTTTCCCTTTGCAGTTTTGTGATTTTTTTCTTTTTTTGCAAAACTCAATACAGGTACGGTGCAGACACTCGCACACACGTGTGTATACTCATCCTACGAATGCACTCACACCCTACTCCTATGCTCCAAATAACTAGGTCAGATTGGCAAATTTCAATATTGACGAAGTTACTATACGTCTCTCGTTGTAGATGGGCACGTTGCCTACCACTAAAATAAATAATACCATTAAAATCTGAAATAAATCTAGACTGGGTTTCTTGTGGTGAAACCTTCCCACCTGGTTAACACGGGTGTTGGTATTTTTCTAGATTTGTTTCAAGATTTAACGGCACTATTTTTTAGTGGTAGACGATATATTCATCGATAACGATGTGTCTATGATGACTTCTTTAATCTTAAGATTTGCCGGTTCAACTTAGGGGGTGTTTAGTTCTCCCCTCCTAAACTTTAGTCGTTGTTCTATCGAATGTTTGACACATGTATGAAGTATTAAATATAAACTATTTACGAAATTAAATATACAGATTGAGACTATTTTGCAAGACGAATCTTTTAAGCCTAACTAGTCTATGATTTGACAATAAAATGCTACAGTAAACATGTGCTAATGATGGATTAATTAGGCTTAATAAATTCGTCTTGCGGAGTACTGATGGATTATGTAATTTGTTTTTTTATTAGTTCAAGTGACTAAAGTTTAGGAGGTGCGACTAAAGGGTGTCGCAGGGATATCCGGATACTAATAAAAAAACAAATTACATAATCCATCAGTACTCCGCAAGACGAATTTATTAAGCCTAATTAATCCATCATTAGCACATGTTTACTGTAGCATTTTATTGTCAAATCATAGACTAGTTAGGCTTAAAAGATTCGTCTTGCAAAATAGTCTCAATCTGTATATTTAATTTCGTAAATAGTTTATATTTAATACTTCATACATGTGTCAAACATTCGATAGAACAACGACTAAAGTTTAGGAGGGGAGAACTAAACACCCCCTAAGTTGAACCGGCAAATCTTAAGATTAAAGAAGTCATCATAGACACATCGTTATCGATGAATATATCGTCTACCACTAAAAAATAGTGCCGTTAAATCTTGAAACAAATCTAGAAAAATACCAACACCCGTGTTAACCAGGTGGGAAGGTTTCACCACAAGAAACCCAGTCTAGATTTATTTCAGATTTTAATGGTATTATTTATTTTAGTGGTAGGCAACGTGCCCATCTACAACGAGAGACGTATAGTAACTTCGTCAATATTGAAATTTGCCAATCTGACCTAGTTATTTGGAGCATAGGAGTAGGGTGTGAGTGCATTCGTAGGATGAGTATACACACGTGTGTGCGAGTGTCTGCACCGTACCTGTATTGAGTTTTGCAAAAAAAGAAAAAAATCACAAAACTGCAAAGGGAAAAGAAAACTGATTAAACCAAGCTTATCTTTTCTAAGTGCAATAAGACATATACAATTATACATATATAAGAAAACAGACAATGGGATTCTGGTAATACTTGTCGGGCTGCTGGCAACAATAGGATTTTACTTTTGCTGCTTCCAATCCTTACCGCGGTGATAGGGAAAGAATAGTCCGCATGCAATAGCTGCTAGGCAGTGATGTGACAGGCCGTGGCGGCCGGACAAGGAACACAGCGAAGGATGCATGACGGTCTATTTCACGAGGGGACAAACAAGATATATGTATAATTGTATATGTCTTATTGCACTTAGAAAAGATAAGCTTGGTTTAATCAGTTTTCTTTTCCCTTTGCAGTTTTGTGATTTTTTTCTTTTTTTGCAAAACTCAATACAGGTACGGTGCAGACACTCGCACACACGTGTGTATACTCATCCTACGAATGCACTCACACCCTACTCCTATGCTCCAAATAACTAGGTCAGATTGGCAAATTTCAATATTGACGAAGTTACTATACGTCTCTCGTTGTAGATGGGCACGTTGCCTACCACTAAAATAAATAATACCATTAAAATCTGAAATAAATCTAGACTGGGTTTCTTGTGGTGAAACCTTCCCACCTGGTTAACACGGGTGTTGGTATTTTTCTAGATTTGTTTCAAGATTTAACGGCACTATTTTTTAGTGGTAGACGATATATTCATCGATAACGATGTGTCTATGATGACTTCTTTAATCTTAAGATTTGCCGGTTCAACTTAGGGGGTGTTTAGTTCTCCCCTCCTAAACTTTAGTCGTTGTTCTATCGAATGTTTGACACATGTATGAAGTATTAAATATAAACTATTTACGAAATTAAATATACAGATTGAGACTATTTTGCAAGACGAATCTTTTAAGCCTAACTAGTCTATGATTTGACAATAAAATGCTACAGTAAACATGTGCTAATGATGGATTAATTAGGCTTAATAAATTCGTCTTGCGGAGTACTGATGGATTATGTAATTTGTTTTTTTATTAGTATCCGGATATCCCTGCGACACCCTTTAGTCGCACCTCCTAAACTTTAGTCACTTGAACTAATAAACACCCCCTTAGTTTTCCAGAGGCGCTCATATATGTAGAGAGTACATGCGTTCGCTAATTAGAATGAATGTACGTGCATGTATTTAAGTGTTTGCATCTGTAACGAGTTTCGCAAAAAAAAAAGTTAGGTTTAACTAGTCTATTTGCAAATTAAATTAGTGGTGATATAGTGTGGTCCAATTATTTGAAAACAGTTCGATCCATTTATATTTTGGGCTCCAAAAAGAAAATATCATTGGCGCTTTCACACTTTTTCAGACAATGAAAGCAAAACAATCCCTGTCATGCATCTCACACTTTTTTATTCATCGCAAAAAGGAAAAGAAAAAGAAAAAGAAAACCTTCCAATTTTGTACGAGCCTCGATTTAAAATATCATGTACGGACGACATCGAGTTATCAAATACCCACTTCATTTGATCATCGATGAATTATTGCTGGTCTATTCTACGTACACTGTGTGTATGTACGCGCGCTTATGAACTGAAGAAACCAAGACTTTCTAGGGCTGACCTTGAACATGGGGCACAACTAACTGGTAGCATCACTAACAGTACAAAGAATATTAAGTAGGTTGATCAGCAACACTATTGAATGTATGTTACATCTGAACTTCCTCTGAGGAGACCTGATTTCAAGACATCTTTTGAGGTTTGACCTCTGTGCAGACCATATACACATATAGTTTTCTTGGGCCACAC
>JAHUYU010003065.1:0-20233 GCA_030439765.1 Tripidium arundinaceum | reverse complement strand
ATCATTTTGTCATATTGGTATTCAGATACCCTGACATCTGTTTGATTTTTGTACTGGTCACAGTAAGTAGTAGAATTAAAATCAGTAATAACTATGAGACTAGCAAGAAACATCTGTAGACAGAGGCAAATAAAAAGGTATGTACTCCCAGTTCTTTATTTTAGAGAGTTGGTTTTCTCAAAAGTCAAAATCACAACCTTTCCAAGGCTACTCAAATTATAATTGTATATAGTTGGTGATTCAGTATGTGTACCTGTGTATGTTGTCATCTTTGATTAGTTTCAACTTCAAAACACGTTTCGACTCTTTGGGCTTTTGAAAGTTACAAAACTATATGCTCAGAAGGAAATGTGAAATGGATATGTCCTAAAAGTAAGTATGGCAAGATGAGATGCAGTGATGTGAATTAGGTTGAAATCGCATATCTGTCAAAGCTAAAGTATTGTTACTAACGCCTACAGATATAAACCACACAATATTTGCCCTGTGGAGAACTGGGAACAGATTCATAAAGAACTGGGTCAAGAACTTCAGTTGTCAAGGAAATTTGTGGAAACTAGATCAACGTCTACCAATAATAATCTAACCAAGGCACCAAGCAACCATTTTTTATGATAACCCCTGGCACGCTGCAGTATACAAATGGAGCTCCAGAAAGGGGAAAAGGGCACAGAGGGACTGCTAGCAGGGAGGTACTGAAAGATGCTACCTCCAACTAACAACCTTATTTGCAGTAGCCTGTTACTAGAAGCGGTGGCACCACAGATCAAAGTCTAGGGCTACAGCACAAAGAATGGCAGGAGCATCTACTTTTTGCTCTCAAAACCTTTTGTTGGTCTGGGCTGCCAAGATGCACCAGATGTGAAGATCAGGATATCTGGCCAGAGTTCCAACGGTATGGTCATTGGTCTAGAAGCTTTCTAGATGAGGCACCTAGGTGAGCCGTGAGCACAAACACATCTGCCAACTAGGCACCTGAAGAAGAGATGCTGTGAGGCCTTAGCAACAGAGATACAACACAGGCAGTAGAAGAGGTTGTCTCTTGTCAGAAAACATCGAGGCCTGCGAACAAAACAGTATTTGTTCGCCTGTTGCAAAATCCTGATCCCCAAACAGTATTCATCAATGGTAAGCCCACAAGAATGAATTACTACATATCTCCGTGGGAACCTGGGTGCATTACTTTCAGTTTCCGCACTAAGTACCACCAATTCAGTGCAGTGATGCATTATTTTTTTTCAGAAACAAGATTACTCGAGTCTGTAGAAAGCACATTAAGTAGTTTCAGTACATCACCGCTGATACAGTGATACTACTACTCCTGGCACAAATGTTGCTTTGGAATCATTGAAGAGTACAGTTAAGCTCGACGTACAATCCTGGCACTAAAATCGGATGTTGGGTTTTGTTTCTGCTGTTGATCCATCCAGATCAAGCTAGAGCGAGGTGGGCTAACCTTACTGGGGATTTGGCGTCGATAGAAGACGGATTCGGAGGTGAAGTTGGCCCGGTATGACGGCAGCGCGTGGACGTAGATGGAGTAGAGCCCGTCGTTCCCCGGAAGAAGCGCTCCCAGAGCGGCGCCAGCGGCAGCGGGCCGCGCGTGAGGAACATGAAGGCCACCTTGGGCACGCGGCGGAACGGGTACCGCCGCACCCCCGGGGCGAACGACGCGCGCCAGAGCAGCTCCTCGTCCGTCATCGAGTGCTCCAGCCCTCCGCCGCCGCCGTGACGGCGGCGGGGGAGACGCCCAGCCACGGCCTGAACAGCGTGGCCGCCGCCACCGCGTGCCCGTGCCGCGCCATGAGCATGCCGGCCGCGGACAGCCCCAAGCCGAGCAGCAGGAACACCTTGAGCATCTCCCACGGGAACACCCTGTGCTGCCCCTGCCTCGTCTCCTTCCCGCCGTTCTCCATGGATGCCGTCCGCGCCTGCAGCGCCCGCTCGGGGCTAGGATTTCTTTAAGCACCGTGGGAATGTGGGATCGCCAAGATTCGAGAGCAAGGATGGCATACCATCGGCGCGACGCCGGAATGCCGGATCGGGACCTCACCGCATCGTGGGTGGCCCCGCTGCTTGCCGGCTTTTGTCCATCAACGGAGATGGTCCGATTTCATGGACTCGGTGTATGAAAGCCATGTAGGGAACGGTGTGCATGGACCGGCTTCGTTGGGTCAAGTAGACAGCAGTCACTACTAGACAAGAAGAGACGAGACCTCAAAGGGTCAGACTGAGAGGACTAGTAGATGATTGCCGGCTTGACTATTTCAGGTTGCGCAAAGTTGACAGCAGTTAAGCGCCTGGTTTAGATATTTTATCAAATTCACTATTCTTATCACATCGGATGTTTGATACATGTATGGAGTGTTAAATATAGACTAAAAAATAACTAATTGCACAGTTTACGACTATTTTGCGAGACAAATCTTTTGAGCCTAATTAGTCTATGATTTGACAATAAAGTGCTACAGTAACGCTTATGCTAATGACGGATTAATTAGGCTTAATAAATTCGTCTCGCAGTTTACTGACGGAATCTGTAATTTATTTTTTTATTTGTATCCGAACACCCCCTCCGACATCCCATATAATAGCTGATGTGACGCACCAAAACTTTACACGCTGAAACTAAACAAGACCTTGTTCTATTTAGAGGATCCATGGGACCATGACATGAATCATTCACATGCTGTGGGCCAATGGTTTTATAAGACTAACCTTTTTCTTCAAGAGTTTTATTACTAATTAGTAATTGTTAAATAATTACAATCTCAGAGCTCATGGATAATACAAGAACATGGTTATTTGCCACACGATGCTTTACTCCAACCTAATAACGGATTGAGCAAGCTCCTAGATTTTCTTCAGCCTGTCCGCTTCAACTTTTCAGCGGCTTTTTCAGTGCTGCAGCAGCTGAAATCTCTCTCACAGAATACTATTGAAACAGTCGCAGCCAGCTGCAAATAAGTGATGCTGAACAGGCCCAATTGCTAGGCTGACCTTAAACTAATTTGGCCCTCGCAGCAATTTTTTCTAAGGGAGAGCACAAGAACGAAGGCATAATCGACCTCTTATATATCCGATTTAACCATTTAGCTGTTATTTGGAGAACCTCCGGTAACATTGAACTTTCTTTTCCATCGCATTGTTATTGTCCTGGTGCGGTATTTCTGATTACTAAAATTACGAAATTATTTCTATCTAAAATCTAATGACATTAAACTTGTAACTCCCAAACTATGTGATTTTTCTTATCAATTGGTGGTCAAATTTATAGAAGCATGCCTAATACATATCCTAATAGTGAATTAGTGATTTATATTCTGGGGCAGAGAGAGTTTTTTCAATGAATACCGTAGTCGATAGTAATACACAAAGGCCTTTCATTGTTTCATGTATATAAAAAATAGCGGGCAGCAAACTTGATTGGTACAACTGTACCCGATTAGTCCAGTATGTTGAAAAAGGTAACGACATGGTTAGAGAGGAATGGTTTAACCACCTTAACTGCCAACCTTGCACACCCAGCATTCTGATCACATACATATTCACATGTTCATCAACATCAATTGCCCATTTCCTAAGATGTGCAAACAAAAGTAGTGAAATGGCCAGGCGTCATCAAACCATGTAATCTCTGCTTGTCTCGTATACGTCTAGTTCCATTGTGGCAACATTTGTTGCAACAAACACTGATGGGAAACAAAAGGCAAGAGATCAGCGACACATAGTCCCAGGCCTTAGACGGAACGGAATCCACAGAGCGGCACCGAAGGAGTCTTCCAAGCCATAACTGTGGGAACATCGATTTTCTGAAGATTTGAACCATAATCTTCCGATGAACCAAGAAAATACAGGGTCATATGATCCGTTGTAGGTACACCATACAAACTACTAAAACAATACAAGTCCGTGTAAAATACATGCTGTAATACAGTATATATACCGTGTAAAATAATCACGTGGAATGGAGGTGGGCAGCAATGTTCATGGCTGCGTCAATTCGTCCACCGAAATATCTCCACATATGCAATGATCCACAGTGACCTAATAAAGAAACTAGAGGAGGAGGAGGATCAAAACAAACGACATTAACCAAAACCGAGCACAGTGGGTGCTAATTCTAACAATGGCTGCAATGCACTCGGAGCGAACTTCCGAGCAAACAAGAAGCACATCGTCGTGTTCTGGCCATTGTATAGACAGGTCTCCCCCTCTCGAACCCCCTTCAAGAACTCCTCCGTGATATCACCCCTGCCAAACGTGGCTGGATGTGCCGAGTTTGGACCGCCTCTCGACCAATCCACCCAGGTGGCGGTCCTGTTGGCCAGTTTATGCGGGGCTTCAATCTTGAGCATCGTCTGGATGTAGTGCTCATCGGCATAGCATCCAGGCCTGCAGAACTTCTTGAATTTTGGGTAATACACCGTGTCCTCGACGATCGCGACGGCGAGGTCTCTGTCAGCTTCGAACCACTGCCAGCCTTTGCGCCATTGTTCGAGCTCGACCTCGGGCACCATGTTCAGGTTGTACCGGCCTCTCCCATCTCTTCCAGGATCATCGATCGACATGACGAAGCTGTGGCTTGAATTCTGGAAATACTCGTAGGTCGTGTTGAAATCAAAGAGTGGAATGCATGACTCGGACACAAGCACAAACCACTCGTTGGATATGTCCAGCAGAGCGTTGGCAAGCAGACGTCTCTCAGCATCACACATAGTCATCTGACCCCATTGCACAGCCTGTAATCAGCACAAATTTCAAACTCCAATCTAGCTGTACTCAACTACTACTTCGCACGCGATCTGACAAGTCGTTGCTAAATACCTATTTGTTCTGTCACTTTTAAAGATGGATTGAAAGGAGTATTTCCAAATTCCAATAAGGAAAGTATATAAATTAAAGTACTGAATTATTGTGATGCTATATTACTAGACTAGTACGTAAACTGATAAACAAGACGTAAGTAAGGCAAGTCAGTCCCAGGAAGAGCTGTAATTTCGACCTCAGAGCATTGAGATCGTTGCTGTTTTGGTTTTCGAGAAAATCGACCATTCCTGTGGTGCAGAGGTTAAGAACTGGAAGAACATATCTAGACTAATAACTTCGTTAAAAGTTCTATCTATAGATGTTTCATATTTATTTATTCACTGACTGTTATTGTAGTACTTTTGATATTACAATGTGTATGGGGCAATTTTTATCTAAAAATTCATTACATTGATGTTACAGTATGTGGACGTTGAACGACTTCTATCTTGTATTGAGATACCCATACCCTGCTGATGGCATATTAGTTTGAAATTTGTGCTGATTACAGGCTGTGCAATGGGGTCAGATGACTATGTGTGATGCTGAGAGACGTCTGCTTGCCAACGCTCTGCTGGACATATCCAACGAGTGGTTTGTGCTTGTGTCCGAGTCATGCATTCCACTCTTTGATTTCAACACGACCTACGAGTATTTCCAGAATTCAAGCCACAGCTTCGTCATGTCGATCGATGATCCTGGAAGAGATGGGAGAGGCCGGTACAACCTGAACATGGTGCCCGAGGTCGAGCTCGAACAATGGCGCAAAGGCTGGCAGTGGTTCGAAGCTGACAGAGACCTCGCCGTCGCGATCGTCGAGGACACGGTGTATTACCCAAAATTCAAGAAGTTCTGCAGGCCTGGATGCTATGCCGATGAGCACTACATCCAGACGATGCTCAAGATTGAAGCCCCGCATAAACTGGCCAACAGGACCGCCACCTGGGTGGATTGGTCGAGAGGCGGTCCAAACTCGGCACATCCAGCCACGTTTGGCAGGGGTGATATCACGGAGGAGTTCTTGAAGGGGGTTCGAGAGGGGGAGACCTGTCTATACAATGGCCAGAACACGACGATGTGCTTCTTGTTTGCTCGGAAGTTCGCTCCGAGTGCATTGCAGCCATTGTTAGAATTAGCACCCACTGTGCTCGGTTTTGGTTAATGTCGTTTGTTTTGATCCTCCTCCTCCTCTAGTTTCTTTATTAGGTCACTGTGGATCATTGCATATGTGGAGATATTTCGGTGGACGAATTGACGCAGCCATGAACATTGCTGCCCACCTCCATTCCACGTGATTATTTTACACGGTATATATACTGTATTACAGCATGTATTTTACACGGACTTGTATTGTTTTAGTAGTTTGTATGGTGTACCTACAACGGATCATATGACCCTGTATTTTCTTGGTTCATCGGAAGATTATGGTTCAAATCTTCAGAAAATCGATGTTCCCACAGTTATGGCTTGGAAGACTCCTTCGGTGCCGCTCTGTGGATTCCGTTCCGTCTAAGGCCTGGGACTATGTGTCGCTGATCTCTTGCCTTTTGTTTCCCATCAGTGTTTGTTGCAACAAATGTTGCCACAATGGAACTAGACGTATACGAGACAAGCAGAGATTACATGGTTTGATGACGCCTGGCCATTTCACTACTTTTGTTTGCACATCTTAGGAAATGGGCAATTGATGTTGATGAACATGTGAATATGTATGTGATCAGAATGCTGGGTGTGCAAGGTTGGCAGTTAAGGTGGTTAAACCATTCCTCTCTAACCATGTCGTTACCTTTTTCAACATACTGGACTAATCGGGTACAGTTGTACCAATCAAGTTTGCTGCCCGCTATTTTTTATATACATGAAACAATGAAAGGCCTTTGTGTATTACTATCGACTACGGTATTCATTGAAAAAACTCTCTCTGCCCCAGAATATAAATCACTAATTCACTATTAGGATATGTATTAGGCATGCTTCTATAAATTTGACCACCAATTGATAAGAAAAATCACATAGTTTGGGAGTACAAGTTTAATGTCATTAGATTTTAGATAGAAATAATTTCGTAATTTTAGTAATCAGAAATACCGCACCAGGACAATAACAATGCGATGGAAAAGAAAGTTCAATGTTACCGGAGGTTCTCCAAATAACAGCTAAATGGTTAAATCGGATATATAAGAGGTCGATTATGCCTTCGTTCTTGTGCTCTCCCTTAGAAAAAATTGCTGCGAGGGCCAAATTAGTTTAAGGTCAGCCTAGCAATTGGGCCTGTTCAGCATCACTTATTTGCAGCTGGCTGCGACTG
This sequence comes from Tripidium arundinaceum, assembly GCA_030439765.1. Lineage (NCBI taxonomy): Eukaryota > Viridiplantae > Streptophyta > Magnoliopsida > Poales > Poaceae > Tripidium > Tripidium arundinaceum. The sequence goes on along the minus strand of JAHUYU010003065.1, from coordinate 13,116 downwards.
TTTCAATAGTATTCTGTGAGAGAGATTTCAGCTGCTGCAGCACTGAAAAAGCCGCTGAAAAGTTGAAGCGGACAGGCTGAAGAAAATCTAGGAGCTTGCTCAATCCGTTATTAGGTTGGAGTAAAGCATCGTGTGGCAAATAACCATGTTCTTGTATTATCCATGAGCTCTGAGATTGTAATTATTTTAACAATTACTAATTAGTAATAAAACTCTTGAAGAAAAAGGTTAGTCTTATAAAACCATTGGCCCACAGCATGTGAATGATTCATGTCATGGTCCCATGGATCCTCTAAATAGAACAAGGTCTTGTTTAGTTTCAGCGTGTAAAGTTTTGGTGCGTCACATCAGCTATTATATGGGATGTCGGAGGGGGTGTTCGGATACAAATAAAAAAATAAATTACAGATTCCGTCAGTAAACTGCGAGACGAATTTATTAAGCCTAATTAATCCGTCATTAGCATAAGCGTTACTGTAGCACTTTATTGTCAAATCATAGACTAATTAGGCTCAAAAGATTTGTCTCGCAAATAGTCGTAAACTGTGCAATTAGTTATTTTTTAGTCTATATTTAACACTCCATACATGTATCAAACATCCGATGTGATAAGAATAGTGAATTTGATAAAATATCTAAACCAGGCGCTTAACTGCTGTCAACTTTGCGCAACCTGAAATAGTCAAGCCGGCAATCATCTACTAGTCCTCTCAGTCTGACCCTTTGAGGTCTCGTCTCTTCTTGTCTAGTAGTGACTGCTGTCTACTTGACCCAACGAAGCCGGTCCATGCACACCGTTCCCTACATGGCTTTCATACACCGAGTCCATGAAATCGGACCATCTCCGTTGATGGACAAAAGCCGGCAAGCAGCGGGGGCCACCCACGATGCGGTGAGGTCCCGATCCGGCATTCCGGCGTCGCGCCGATGGTATGCCATCCTTGCTCTCGAATCTTGGCGATCCCACATTCCCACGGTGCTTAAAGAAATCCTAGCCCCGAGCGGGCGCTGCAGGCGCGGACGCATCCATGGAGAACGGCGGGAAGGAGACGAGGCAGGGGCAGCACAGGGTGTTCCCGTGGGAGATGCTCAAGGTGTTCCTGCTGCTCGGCTTGGGGCTGTCCGCGGCCGGCATGCTCATGGCGCGGCACGGGCACGCGGTGGCGGCGGCCACGCTGTTCAGGCCGTGGCTGGGCGTCTCCCCCGCCGCCGTCACGGCGGCGGCGGAGGGGCTGGAGCACTCGATGACGGACGAGGAGCTGCTCTGGCGCGCGTCGTTCGCCCCGGGGGTGCGGCGGTACCCGTTCCGCCGCGTGCCCAAGGTGGCCTTCATGTTCCTCACGCGCGGCCGCTGCCGCTGGCGCCGCTCTGGGAGCGCTTCTTCCGGGGGAACGACGGGCTCTACTCCATCTACGTCCACGCGCTGCCGTCATACCGGGCCAACTTCACCTCCGAATCCGTCTTCTATCGACGCCAAATCCCCAGTAAGGTTAGCCACCTCGCTCTAGCTTGATCTGGATGGATCAACAGCAGAAACAAAACCCAACATCCGATTTTAGTGCCAGGATTGTACGTCGAGCTTAACTGTACTCTTCAATGATTCCAAAGCAACATTTGTGCCAGGAGTAGTAGTATCACTGTATCAGCGGTGATGTACTGAAACTACTTAATGTGCTTTCTACAGACTCGAGTAATCTTGTTTCTGAAAAAAAATAATGCATCACTGCACTGAATTGGTGGTACTTAGTGCGGAAACTGAAAGTAATGCACCCAGGTTCCCACGGAGATATGTAGTAATTCATTCTTGTGGGCTTACCATTGATGAATACTGTTTGGGGATCAGGATTTTGCAACAGGCGAACAAATACTGTTTTGTTCGCAGGCCTCGATGTTTTCTGACAAGAGACAACCTCTTCTACTGCCTGTGTTGTATCTCTGTTGCTAAGGCCTCACAGCATCTCTTCTTCAGGTGCCTAGTTGGCAGATGTGTTTGTGCTCACGGCTCACCTAGGTGCCTCATCTAGAAAGCTTCTAGACCAATGACCATACCGTTGGAACTCTGGCCAGATATCCTGATCTTCACATCTGGTGCATCTTGGCAGCCCAGACCAACAAAAGGTTTTGAGAGCAAAAAGTAGATGCTCCTGCCATTCTTTGTGCTGTAGCCCTAGACTTTGATCTGTGGTGCCACCGCTTCTAGTAACAGGCTACTGCAAATAAGGTTGTTAGTTGGAGGTAGCATCTTTCAGTACCTCCCTGCTAGCAGTCCCTCTGTGCCCTTTTCCCCTTTCTGGAGCTCCATTTGTATACTGCAGCGTGCCAGGGGTTATCATAAAAAATGGTTGCTTGGTGCCTTGGTTAGATTATTATTGGTAGACGTTGATCTAGTTTCCACAAATTTCCTTGACAACTGAAGTTCTTGACCCAGTTCTTTATGAATCTGTTCCCAGTTCTCCACAGGGCAAATATTGTGTGGTTTATATCTGTAGGCGTTAGTAACAATACTTTAGCTTTGACAGATATGCGATTTCAACCTAATTCACATCACTGCATCTCATCTTGCCATACTTACTTTTAGGACATATCCATTTCACATTTCCTTCTGAGCATATAGTTTTGTAACTTTCAAAAGCCCAAAGAGTCGAAACGTGTTTTGAAGTTGAAACTAATCAAAGATGACAACATACACAGGTACACATACTGAATCACCAACTATATACAATTATAATTTGAGTAGCCTTGGAAAGGTTGTGATTTTGACTTTTGAGAAAACCAACTCTCTAAAATAAAGAACTGGGAGTACATACCTTTTTATTTGCCTCTGTCTACAGATGTTTCTTGCTAGTCTCATAGTTATTACTGATTTTAATTCTACTACTTACTGTGAGCTCTGACTGTATATTATTTGAGTTTTTGGGACAACCTACTTCATATGCCTAAATTGAAATTGTGCGTACTATTATTTGATCATATAGAAGAGTCATCTCTGTGTCTTCCTATTGGTATTCAGATACCCTGACATCTGTTTGATTTTTGTACTGGTCACAGTAAGTAGTAGAATTAAAATCAGTAATAACTATGAGACTAGCAAGAAACATCTGTAGACAGAGGCAAATAAAAAGGTATGTACTCCCAGTTCTTTATTTTAGAGAGTGGTTTTCTCAAAAGTCAAAATCACAACCTTTCCAAGGCTACTCAAATTATAATTGTATATAGTTGGTGATTCAGTATGTGTACCTGTGTATGTTGTCATCTTTGATTAGTTTCAACTTCAAAACACGTTTCGACTCTTTGGGCTTTTGAAAGTTACAAAACTATATGCTCAGAAGGAAATGTGAAATGGATATGTCCTAAAAGTAAGTATGGCAAGATGAGATGCAGTGATGTGAATTAGGTTGAAATCGCATATCTGTCAAAGCTAAAGTATTGTTACTAACGCCTACAGATATAAACCACACAATATTTGCCCTGTGGAGAACTGGGAACAGATTCATAAGAACTGGGTCAAGAACTTCAGTTGTCAAGGAAATTTGTGGAAACTAGATCAACGTCTACCAATAATATCTAACCAAGGCACCAAGCAACCATTTTTTATGATAACCCCTGGCACGCTGCAGTATACAAATGGAGCTCCAGAAAGGGGAAAAGGGCACAGAGGGACTGCTAGCAGGGAGGTACTGAAAGATGCTACCGCCAACTAACAACCTTATTTGCAGTAGCCTGTTACTAGAAGCGGTGGCACCACAGATCAAAGTCTAGGGCTACAGCACAAAGAATGGCAGGAGCATCTACTTTTGCTCTCAAAACCGTTTGTTGGTCTGGGCTGCCAAGATGCTCCAGATGTGAAGATCAGGAGATCTGGCCAGAGTTCCAACGGTATGGTCATTGGTCTAGAAGCTTTCTAGATGAGGCACCTAGGTGAGCCGTGAGCACAAACACATCTGCCAACTAGGCACCTGAAGAAGAGATGCTGTGAGGCCTTAGCAACAGAGATACAACACAGGCAGTAGAAGAGGTTGTCTCTTGTCAGAAAACATCGAGGCCTGCGAACAAAACAGTATTTGTTCGCCTGTTGCAAAATCCTGATCCCCAAACAGTATTCATCAATGGTAAGCCCACAAGAATGAATTACTACATATCTCCGTGGGAACCTGGGTGCATTACTTTCAGTTTCCGCACTAAGTACCACCAATTCAGTGCAGTGATGCATTATTTTTTTCAGAAACAAGATTACTCGAGTCTGTAGAAAGCACATTAAGTAGTTTCAGTACATCACCGCTGATACAGTGATACTACTACTCCTGGCACAAAGGTTGCTTTGGAATCATTGAAGAGTACAGTTAAGCTCGACGTACAATCCTGGCACTAAAATCGGATGTTGGTTTTGTTTCTGCTGTTGATCCATCCAGATCAAGCTAGAGCGAGGTGGGCTAACCTTACTGGGGATTTGGCGTCGATAGAAGACGGATTCGGAGGTGAAGTTGGCCCGGTATGACGGCAGCGCGTGGACGTAGATGGAGTAGAGCCCGTCGTTCCCCCGGAAGAAGCGCTCCCAGAGCGGCGCCAGCGGCAGCGGGCCGCGCGTGAGGAACATGAAGGCCACCTTGGGCACGCGGCGGAACGGGTACCGCCGCACCCCCGGGGCGAACGACGCGCGCCAGAGCAGCTCCTCGTCCGTCATCGAGTGCTCCAGCCCCTCCGCCGCCGCCGTGACGGCGGCGGGGGAGACGCCCAGCCACGGCCTGAACAGCGTGGCCGCCGCCACCGCGTGCCCGTGCCGCGCCATGAGCATGCCGGCCGCGGACAGCCCCAAGCCGAGCAGCAGGAACACCTTGAGCATCTCCCACGGGAACACCCTGTGCTGCCCCTGCCTCGTCTCCTTCCCGCCGTTCTCCATGGATGCCGTCCGCGCCTGCAGCGCCCGCTCGGGGCTAGGATTTCTTTAAGCACCGTGGGAATGTGGGATCGCCAAGATTCGAGAGCAAGGATGGCATACCATCGGCGCGACGCCGGAATGCCGGATCGGGACCTCACCGCATCGTGGGTGGCCCCGCTGCTTGCCGGCTTTTGTCCATCAACGGAGATGGTCCGATTTCATGGACTCGGTGTATGAAAGCCATGTAGGGAACGGTGTGCATGGACCGGCTTCGTTGGGTCAAGTAGACAGCAGTCACTACTAGACAAGAAGAGACGAGACCTCAAAGGGTCAGACTGAGAGGACTAGTAGATGATTGCCGGCTTGACTATTTCAGGTTGCGCAAAGTTGACAGCAGTTAAGCGCCTGGTTTAGATATTTTATCAAATTCACTATTCTTATCACATCGGATGTTTGATACATGTATGGAGTGTTAAATATAGACTAAAAAATAACTAATTGCACAGTTTACGACTATTTTGCGAGACAAATCTTTTGAGCCTAATTAGTCTATGATTTGACAATAAAGTGCTACAGTAACGCTTATGCTAATGACGGATTAATTAGGCTTAATAAATTCGTCTCGCAGTTTACTGACGGAATCTGTAATTTATTTTTTTATTTGTATCCGAACACCCCCTCCGACATCCCATATAATAGCTGATGTGACGCACCAAAACTTTACACGCTGAAACTAAACAAGACCTTGTTCTATTTAGAGGATCCATGGGACCATGACATGAATCATTCACATGCTGTGGGCCAATGGTTTTATAAGACTAACCTGTTTTCTTCAAGAGTTTTATTACTAATTAGTAATTGTTAAAATAATTACAATCTCAGAGCTCATGGATAATACAAGAACATGGTTATTTGCCACACGATGCTTTACTCCAACCTAATAACGGATTGAGCAAGCTCCTAGATTGTCTTCAGCCTGTCCGCTTCAACTTTTCAGCGGCTTTTTCAGTGCTGCAGCAGCTGAAATCTCTCTCACAGAATACTATTGAAACAGTCGCAGCCAGCTGCTGCAGCACTGAAAAAGCCGCTGAAAAGTTGAAGCGGACAGGCTGAAGAAAATCTAGGAGCTTGCTCAATCCGTTATTAGGTTGGAGTAAAGCATCGTGTGGCAAATAACCATGTTCTTGTATTATCCATGAGCTCTGAGATTGTAATTATTTTAACAATTACTAATTAGTAATAAAACTCTTGAAGAAAAAGGTTAGTCTTATAAAACCATTGGCCCACAGCATGTGAATGATTCATGTCATGGTCCCATGGATCCTCTAAATAGAACAAGGTCTTGTTTAGTTTCAGCGTGTAAAGTTTTGGTGCGTCACATCAGCTATTATATGGGATGTCGGAGGGGGTGTTCGGATACAAATAAAAAAATAAATTACAGATTCCGTCAGTAAACTGCGAGACGAATTTATTAAGCCTAATTAATCCGTCATTAGCATAAGCGTTACTGTAGCACTTTATTGTCAAATCATAGACTAATTAGGCTCAAAAGATTTGTCCTCGCAAAATAGTCGTAAACTGTGCAATTAGTTATTTTTTAGTCTATATTTAACACTCCATACATGTATCAAACATCCGATGTGATAAGAATAGTGAATTTGATAAAATATCTAAACCAGGCGCTTAACTGCTGTCAACTTTGCGCAACCTGAAATAGTCAAGCCGGCAATCATCTACTAGTCCTCTCAGTCTGACCCTTTGAGGTCTCGTCTCTTCTTGTCTAGTAGTGACTGCTGTCTACTTGACCCAACGAAGCCGGTCCATGCACACCGTTCCCTACATGGCTTTCATACACCGAGTCCATGAAATCGGACCATCTCCGTTGATGGACAAAAGCCGGCAAGCAGCGGGGCCACCCACGATGCGGTGAGGTCCCGATCCGGCATTCCGGCGTCGCGCCGATGGTATGCCATCCTTGCTCTCGAATCTTGGCGATCCCACATTCCCACGGTGCTTAAAGAAATCCTAGCCCCGAGCGGGCGCTGCAGGCGCGGACGGCATCCATGGAGAACGGCGGGAAGGAGACGAGGGCAGGGGCAGCACAGGGTGTTCCCGTGGGAGATGCTCAAGGTGTTCCTGCTGCTCGGCTTGGGGCTGTCCGCGGCCGGCATGCTCATGGCGCGGCACGGGCACGCGGTGGCGGCGGCCACGCTGTTCAGGCCGTGGCTGGGCGTCTCCCCCGCCGCCGTCACGGCGGCGGCGGAGGGGCTGGAGCACTCGATGACGGACGAGGAGCTGCTCTGGCGCGCGTCGTTCGCCCCGGGGGTGCGGCGGTACCCGTTCCGCCGCGTGCCCAAGGTGGCCTTCATGTTCCTCACGCGCGGCCCGCTGCCGCTGGCGCCGCTCTGGGAGCGCTTCTTCCGGGGGAACGACGGGCTCTACTCCATCTACGTCCACGCGCTGCCGTCATACCGGGCCAACTTCACCTCCGAATCCGTCTTCTATCGACGCCAAATCCCCAGTAAGGTTAGCCCACCTCGCTCTAGCTTGATCTGGATGGATCAACAGCAGAAACAAAACCCAACATCCGATTTTAGTGCCAGGATTGTACGTCGAGCTTAACTGTACTCTTCAATGATTCCAAAGCAACATTTGTGCCAGGAGTAGTAGTATCACTGTATCAGCGGTGATGTACTGAAACTACTTAATGTGCTTTCTACAGACTCGAGTAATCTTGTTTCTGAAAAAAAATAATGCATCACTGCACTGAATTGGTGGTACTTAGTGCGGAAACTGAAAGTAATGCACCCAGGTTCCCACGGAGATATGTAGTAATTCATTCTTGTGGGCTTACCATTGATGAATACTGTTTGGGGATCAGGATTTTGCAACAGGCGAACAAATACTGTTTTGTTCGCAGGCCTCGATGTTTTCTGACAAGAGACAACCTCTTCTACTGCCTGTGTTGTATCTCTGTTGCTAAGGCCTCACAGCATCTCTTCTTCAGGTGCCTAGTTGGCAGATGTGTTTGTGCTCACGGCTCACCTAGGTGCCTCATCTAGAAAGCTTCTAGACCAATGACCATACCGTTGGAACTCTGGCCAGATATCCTGATCTTCACATCTGGTGCATCTTGGCAGCCCAGACCAACAAAAGGTTTTGAGAGCAAAAAGTAGATGCTCCTGCCATTCTTTGTGCTGTAGCCCTAGACTTTGATCTGTGGTGCCACCGCTTCTAGTAACAGGCTACTGCAAATAAGGTTGTTAGTTGGAGGTAGCATCTTTCAGTACCTCCCTGCTAGCAGTCCCTCTGTGCCCTTTTCCCCTTTCTGGAGCTCCATTTGTATACTGCAGCGTGCCAGGGGTTATCATAAAAAATGGTTGCTTGGTGCCTTGGTTAGATTATTATTGGTAGACGTTGATCTAGTTTCCACAAATTCCTTGATCAACGTCTACCAATAATAATCTAACCAAGGCACCAAGCAACCATTTTTTATGATAACCCCTGGCACGCTGCAGTATACAAATGGGAGCTCCAGAAAGGGGAAAAGGGCACAGAGGGACTGCTAGCAGGGAGGTACTGAAAGATGCTACCTCCAACTAACAACCTTATTTGCAGTAGCCTGTTACTAGAAGCGGTGGCACCACAGATCAAAGTCTAGGGCTACAGCACAAAGAATGGCAGGAGCATCTACTTTTTGCTCTCAAAACCGTTTGTTGGTCTGGGCTGCCAAGATGCACCAGATGTGAAGATCAGGATATCTGGCCAGAGTTCCAACGGTATGGTCATTGGGTCTAGAAGCTTTCTAGATGAGGCACCTAGGTGAGCCGTGAGCACAAACACATCTGCCACTAGGCACCTGAAGAAGAGATGCTGTGAGGGCCTTAGCAACAGAGATACAACACAGGCAGTAGAAGAGGTTGTCTCTTGTCAGAAAACATCGAGGCCTGCGAACAAAACAGTATTTGTTCGCCTGTTGCAAAATCCTGATCCCCAAACAGTATTCATCAATGGTAAGCCCACAAGAATGAATTACTACATATCTCCGTGGGAACCTGGGTGCATTACTTTCAGTTTCCGCACTAAGTACCACCAATTCAGTGCAGTGATGCATTATTTTTTTTCAGAAACAAGATTACTCGAGTCTGTAGAAAGCACATTAAGTAGTTTCAGTACATCACCGCTGATACAGTGATACTACTACTCCTGGCACAAATGTTGCTTTGGAATCATTGAAGAGTACAGTTAAGCTCGACGTACAATCCTGGCACTAAAATCGGATGTTGGGTTTTGTTTCTGCTGTTGATCCATCCAGATCAAGCTAGAGCGAGGTGGGCTAACCTTACTGGGGATTTGGCGTCGATAGAAGACGGATTCGGAGGTGAAGTTGGCCCGGTATGACGGCAGCGCGTGGACGTAGATGGAGTAGAGCCCGTCGTTCCCCCGGAAGAAGCGCTCCCAGAGCGGCGCCAGCGGCAGCGGGCCGCGCGTGAGGAACATGAAGGCCACCTTGGGCACGCGGCGGAACGGGTACCGCCGCACCCCCGGGGCGAACGACGCGCGCCAGAGCAGCTCCTCGTCCGTCATCGAGTGCTCCAGCCCCTCCGCCGCCGCCGTGACGGCGGCGGGGGGAGACGCCCAGCCACGGCCTGAACAGCGTGGCCGCCGCCACCGCGTGCCCGTGCCGCGCCATGAGCATGCCGGCCGCGGACAGCCCCAAGCCGAGCAGCAGGAACACCTTGAGCATCTCCCACGGGAACACCCTGTGCTGCCCCTGCCTCGTCTCCTTCCCGCCGTTCTCCATGGATGCCGTCCGCGCCTGCAGCGCCCGCTCGGGGCTAGGATTTCTTTAAGCACCGTGGGAATGTGGGATCGCCAAGATTCGAGAGCAAGGATGGCATACCATCGGCGCGACGCCGGAATGCCGGATCGGGACCTCACCGCATCGTGGGTGGCCCCGCTGCTTGCCGGCTTTTGTCCATCAACGGAGATGGTCCGATTTCATGGACTCGGTGTATGAAAGCCATGTAGGGAACGGTGTGCATGGACCGGCTTCGTTGGGTCAAGTAGACAGCAGTCACTACTAGACAAGAAGAGACGAGACCTCAAAGGGTCAGACTGAGAGGACTAGTAGATGATTGCCGGCTTGACTATTTCAGGTTGCGCAAAGTTGACAGCAGTTAAGCGCCTGGTTTAGATATTTTATCAAATTCACTATTCTTATCACATCGGATGTTTGATACATGTATGGAGTGTTAAATATAGACTAAAAAATAACTAATTGCACAGTTTACGACTATTTTGCGAGACAAATCTTTTGAGCCTAATTAGTCTATGATTTGACAATAAAGTGCTACAGTAACGCTTATGCTAATGACGGATTAATTAGGCTTAATAAATTCGTCTCGCAGTTTACTGACGGAATCTGTAATTTATTGTTTTATTTGTATCCGAACACCCCCTCCGACATCCCATATAATAGCTGATGTGACGCACCAAAACTTTACACGCTGAAACTAAACAAGACCTTGTTCTATTTAGAGGATCCATGGGACCATGACATGAATCATTCACATGCTGTGGGCCAATGGTTTTATAAGACTAACCTTTTTCTTCAAGAGTTTTATTACTAATTAGTAATTGTTAAAATAATTACAATCTCAGAGCTCATGGATAATACAAGAACATGGTTATTTGCCACACGATGCTTTACTCCAACCTAATAACGGATTGAGCAAGCTCCTAGATTTTCTTCAGCCTGGTCCGCTTCAACTTTTCAGCGGCTTTTTCAGTGCTGCAGCAGCTGGCTGCGACTGGTTCAATAGTATTCTGTGAGAGAGATTTCAGCTGCTGCAGCACTGAAAAAGCCGCTGAAAAGTTGAAGCGGACAGGCTGAAGAAAATCTAGGAGCTTGCTCAATCCGTTATTAGGTTGGAGTAAAGCATCGTGTGGCAAATAACCATGTTCTTGTATTATCCATGAGCTCTGAGATTGTAATTATTTTAACAATTACTAATTAGTAATAAAACTCTTGAAGAAAAAGGTTAGTCTTATAAAACCATTGGCCCACAGCATGTGAATGATTCATGTCATGGTCCCATGGATCCTCTAAATAGAACAAGGTCTTGTTTAGTTTCAGCGTGTAAAGTTTTGGTGCGTCACATCAGCTATTATATGGGATGTCGGAGGGGGTGTTCGGATACAAATAAAAAAATAAATTACAGATTCCGTCAGTAAACTGCGAGACGAATTTATTAAGCCTAATTAATCCGTCATTAGCATAAGCGTTACTGTAGCACTTTATTGTCAAATCATAGACTAATTAGGCTCAAAAGATTTGTCTCGCAAAATAGTCGTAAACTGTGCAATTAGTTATTTTTTAGTCTATATTTAACACTCCATACATGTATCAAACATCCGATGTGATAAGAATAGTGAAGTTGATAAAATATCTAAACCAGGCGCTTAACTGCTGTCAACTTTGCGCAACCTGAAATAGTCAAGCCGGCAATCATCTACTAGTCCTCTCAGTCTGACCCTTTGAGGTCTCGTCTCTTCTTGTCTAGTAGTGACTGCTGTCTACTTGACCCAACGAAGCCGGTCCATGCACACCGTTCCCTACATGGCTTTCATACACCGAGTCCATGAAATCGGACCATCTCCGTTGATGGACAAAAGCCGGCAAGCAGCGGGGCCACCCACGATGCGGTGAGGTCCCGATCCGGCATTCCGGCGTCGCGCCGATGGTATGCCATCCTTGCTCTCGAATCTTGGCGATCCCACATTCCCACGGTGCTTAAAGAAATCCTAGCCCCGAGCGGGCGCTGCAGGCGCGGACGGCATCCATGGAGAACGGCGGGAAGGAGACGAGGCAGGGGCAGCACAGGGTGTTCCCGTGGGAGATGCTCAAGGTGTTCCTGCTGCTCGGCTTGGGGCTGTCCGCGGCCGGCATGCTCATGGCGCGGCACGGGCACGCGGTGGCGGCGGCCACGCTGTTCAGGCCGTGGCTGGGCGTCTCCCCCCGCCGCCGTCACGGCGGCGGCGGAGGGGCTGGAGCACTCGATGACGGACGAGGAGCTGCTCTGGCGCGCGTCGTTCGCCCCGGGGGTGCGGCGGTACCCGTTCCGCCGCGTGCCCAAGGTGGCCTTCATGTTCCTCACGCGCGGCCCGCTGCCGCTGGCGCCGCGCTGGGAGCGCTTCTTCCGGGGGAACGACGGGCTCTACTCCATCTACGTCCACGCGCTGCCGTCATACCGGGCCAACTTCACCTCCGAATCCGTCTTCTATCGACGCCAAATCCCCAGTAAGGTTAGCCCACCTCGCTCTAGCTTGATCTGGATGGATCAACAGCAGAACAAAACCCAACATCCGATTTTAGTGCCAGGATTGTACGTCGAGCTTAACTGTACTCTTCAATGATTCCAAAGCAACATTTGTGCCAGGAGTAGTAGTATCACTGTATCAGCGGTGATGTACTGAAACTACTTAATGTGCTTTCTACAGACTCGAGTAATCTTGTTTCTGAAAAAAAATAATGCATCACTGCACTGAATTGGTGGTACTTAGTGCGGAAACTGAAAGTAATGCACCCAGGTTCCCACGGAGATATGTAGTAATTCATTCTTGTGGGCTTACCATTGATGAATACTGTTTGGGGATCAGGATTTTGCAACAGGCGAACAAATACTGTTTTGTTCGCAGGCCTCGATGTTTTCTGACAAGAGACAACCTCTTCTACTGCCTGTGTTGTATCTCTGTTGCTAAGGCCTCACAGCATCTCTTCTTCAGGTGCCTAGTTGGCAGATGTGTTTGTGCTCACGGCTCACCTAGGTGCCTCATCTAGAAAGCTTCTAGACCAATGACCATACCGTTGGAACTCTGGCCAGATATCCTGATCTTCACATCTGGTGCATCTTGGCAGCCCAGACCAACAAAGGTTTTGAGAGCAAAAAGTAGATGCTCCTGCCATTCTTTGTGCTGTAGCCCTAGACGTTGATCTGTGGTGCCACCGCTTCTAGTAACAGGCTACTGCAAATAAGGGTTGTTAGTTGGAGGTAGCATCTTTCAGTACCTCCCTGCTAGCAGTCCCTCTGTGCCCTTTTCCCCTTTCTGGAGCTCCATTTGTATACTGCAGCGTGCCAGGGGGTTATCATAAAAAATGGTTGCTTGGGTGCCTTGGTTAGATTATTATTGGTAGACGTTGATCTAGTTTCCACAAATTTCCTTGACAACGGCAAGAA
>JAHUYU010001099.1:0-15484 GCA_030439765.1 Tripidium arundinaceum | reverse complement strand
TTATCATCTGTGCACTTTCGTCATAAGACCACGCGGAGACTTATGACAAAGTGGCGTTCGTTACAGTTGTAAAACTGTTCATCATAGATGAGTGATTACGAGTCTAACAGGTACACGTCAGATGGAGAAAGGACCGTGAGGAGACTTATGATGAAGTATCATTCGTTATAGTATGAAAACCGTTTGTCACAGATGGGTATTTAGTTCCATGACGAAGTACTGGTCGTCATAGTTCTAAAGCAAATCATCAAAGATGAGTAGGAACAGTTGCGCGTGTGATCTGTGACAAAACCCTATGTCGTTCAATGATGAATTTTGTGATGATATCTGATTTCATCATAAATAGGCAGGGCCAGAGGACCGCCACCAATGACCCATGATGAATAAAAAAAATCCATCATAGAAATCGATCTTCTATGACAGTTTTTAATTCGTCATTAAGATTTTCGTCATAGATGTGCATATTTCTACTAGTGAATCTTTATACATGGCCCCACTTGTAAGAAGACATTCATGGACATATTTATTAAAATTAAATGGCATCCAACAATGACTAAAGTTAATGGATAGATAGAAGTGAAAGGGAAATAAAAATTGAAGCAGTGGCATGGAAAGCTCTAAAAGTTCTCTAGTGCTAAATTGTTGTTTCATTACTTTTAGTAGCACACAGGGTGAGGTAGTTTATCAATGTTGCCTTAACCACATGAATATCCAAGAGCATCTTTGATACTTCCCATGGTATCCCAACCATGTGCGCAAACTCTTCTCATCCTATCCCTTCCCTCGAATTGTTGCCTCACTGTAGCCATAAAGTCACCATCGTGCAGAACTATCACTAAGTTCCTATCAGTATTTAGGATATGAAACTCGATGGTTGATATGGCACCTCATGTTTGCTCAACTAGTCCTCTAGGCACATGAATTTGTTTGTCTTCTTACATGGCAGGCGAAATTGGTCGTCCTTCTTCCCAATGAGACAAGGTTTTAAGGACTAGGGTTCCTGTTGATGGTCACTAATGTTAATCATAAACCATCAATAAAACCTTTATTTAACCTATAAATTTAATCATCAACATAGAAGTAGTGATTTATACTAAGTATTTCCATAAGTTTTGGTGATTTTGTGAGTGCAGGATAATTTATACAGAAAACAGGATAAAGTGGGCCACATTATCACAAGGAATCAAATCCAATCACAACGAAACCAACTTTACTGGGCTCTAATCCATCAATCATGGGCCAGAGAAGAAAATCCATGAGAACGGGGACCTTGGTGGGGTCTAGGTCGGCCGACCCCCCTAGGCCCACCTGTTAGCGCCAATTATTTTCTATTGACTTTAGGGATTAATCTCCACCATTTATTTAAGTCGGTTTGATCCAATGGTGGTCGTGAAAATTGATGCGGATTGATGATGTGGCACTTGCTTGCCCCCTACTCCGTCTCTCCCTATAAAAGGGGCCCCAGACCCCCTCCAGAAAGGCATCCCTTGAGGATCAGAGATCGCAATTGAAGAAAAGAGTAGTCCTCTATAGGATTAGCTCTTTATACATAGAAATAGTGAGATAGAGAATGAGGAAGGAGTTTGAAGGAAGTACCGGCTTGTTGGTGCTCTCTCTTCAGCTTGTACCTTGGCGAGTTCAGATTTTACTCAAGTCTACACTCGAGACATCTCTGGTAATTAATTTCTAATCCCTAATAAGTTTTGTGTTTATGTTTATTAGGTTCATGATCCTTTTGAGTGCTTTAATCCTTGTTGTGCACTTGGGTTAAGGTAGTAATTGTTAGTGTAAGCGTGGTGCTTAGACTTTCGGTTATTCGTGAATGCACCCTGCATTTTGGTTGTGGTAGATCATCCTGAGTGACAGTCTCGTTAATCCTCTGTATTCCACATCACATTTGTAGGCCTAGCAGGACCTAAGTTACAAGAAAGAAGCAATTCTTTCTTAGTAATGTCCCCAGGTAAATATTAGATACAACTCTATCCTAAGTTAGAAGTTAAAACTTTAGAAGTCCTCTCTATGTTCCTATTTATCTTAACCTTGTTCCTATCCCTGGTTAAGTTAGTTTAGAAATTTAAACTCACATGTTTCCTTGTGGATACGATAACTCTTAATACTCATTTGAAAGGCTACTTCGATATCCGTGCGCTTGCGGATTATTTCTGCATACCACCACAGGTGTCAACAAGCTTTTCTAGCGCTGTTATCGGGGAAACGGTTGCTGTGTTAACTTTGAACCTAACTTACCCTTGTATCTTGTTTTTATTTCTTTTTATCATGGACACCACACCTATCCATCAATACGCTGTACCTACGAGCGCATGCCTAGAGCCACCAAAATCTTCAAAACCTATCTAAACACCTGGCTATGAGCTGTGCTCGTGTTTAATAAACATGGTACGAGAACAATCCTTTTCAGGGGAAGATAATGAAAACCCATACTTTCACCTACGAGAGTTTGAACAGACATGTGCATGCTTGCATATTGCTGGCATGTTTGACGAAACCTTAAGATGGAAGTTATTTCCGTTTTCTTTAATGGGAAGAGCTAAACATTGGTATAATCAAACCGTGGGAAGTATGCAAGGAGATTGGTGAGCTTTATGTTCTAACTTTTGCTTATCTTTCTTTCCCATCTCTAGAGTTGTCAGCCTTCGGTTAGAAATCTTAACTTTTAAACAAAAAGAAAGAGAGTCTCTTGGCACGTCTTGGGCTCGTTTTAATGATCTTACCACCACTGGCCCTAACCTTGCTATCGAAGACCCTATTCTTCTTCAATATTTTTATATAGGTCTTAATAATGATACTGCACAATTTCTTGACATAGCTTCGGAAGGTTCGTTTTTGCACGTCTCTGCTAGTAATGGGAGAAATATACTTGATAAAATCCTTGAAAACACACCTTACATGGCATTCATGATGAATTCCCCGAAGAAGTTGAAGAGAAACCACTTAAGGAGCAACCCCAAATAGCTGAATCTGAACCTTTACAAAGTCAAATACAATCTTCACCTATCCCAAATCCTGAACCAACAAAAGAGGAAGATGTTCCACTTCCAAATTTTATGTTAAATTTTGAGGATGACCTTTTTGATGAATATGGAAATACCTTGAAATATCATACTATTAGGAAATCTCAGAAGTCATCAAAACATGAACAAATCTTAGACCCTTCTGATGAAATTTTCCCTAAAAAGACTACGAAGGAATTAATATCTATCATAAGTCATGAATGGATGGAAGAAGCTAAGCTCTCATATGATGTAATTCATTTGGATTCACCTTCCACTTCTATTCATTGCCAAATTCAGGGAACTTCCTTCGATGCTCTTTATAATCCTGTTGTGGGTGTCAATCTAATGTCTGGATCTTTTGCTCATGCTTTATTTGAAAACATACCTTTAACCCCAACAACAAAGTTTTTGAAAATCCCTCAGGACAAATCATTCCAAGTCTAGGAATAGTTTATGCCCTACCTATAAAAATAAAAGAAACCATGGTAAATATCAGTTTTTATATCTTTGATATCATGGAATTTGACCTTTTGATAGGACAACCAATAGAGAGACTTATTCATGAAGGACAAAAGGGAAATTTGAATATAAAACTCAGGAAAAACTTTACACTTTCTTTACCAATCACCATTCTTGGAATACCAAATCGTGGAAATATTATTTCTTCAAACATCTTCTTGGCATTTTTGGCATCGGCACCTCGACAAGGCATAACTTCAACCCATTTTGAAACATAGTCAACTGCCACCAAGATGTATTCATAACTCTTTGATTTTGGAAATGGTCCCATGTAATCGATCCCCCAGGCATCGAAACATTCAATTTGAAGATTGATGGTATGGCATGGCGTCCCTTGTATTGATATTACCATGTCTTTGGCATGCACCACATCTTCGAATGAAGTCTCTCGTGTCTTCATACATGGTTGGCCAGAAAAATTCACTCTGCCAAATTTTTGCATGAGTGCGGAATGCCCCATGACCTCCATATGGAGATGAGTGGCATCGTTTAATGATTTTAATTCCTTCTTCGGCCGGTACACATCTTCTAAGTAATCTATCTGAACAAACTCTATAGAGATATGGTTCATCCCACATGTGTAGTCGACTTTCATAGATAAGCTTCCTTTTATTTTCTCCTGGTGGTACATATCATGAAACCATAAAATTAACAATATTTGCATACCAGGGGTCGGAGCTGGTGATCTTCAGAAGCATGTCGTCTCGTAGAGAATCATTGATGGGCAATTCCTGTGGATTTTCAAACTGCATTCTAGACAAATGATCGGCTACAAAATTTTCTACTCCCTTTTTATCTTTTATTTCTAAATCAAATTCTTGGAGTAATAAAATCCATCTAATAATCCTAGGTTTAACATCTTTCTTAGTGAGCAAATATTCTAAAGCAGCATGATCAGAATAAACAATAACTTTAGCTCCCACTAAGTAAGATCTAAACTTATCAATAGCAAAAACAACAGCCAGGAGTTCTTTTTTAGTTGTTGCATAATTAAGTTGAGGTCCTGTCAATGTTTTGCTAGCATAAGAAATTGCATGATGCTTTTTATCTTTTGTTTGGCCTAAAACTGCCCCTACAACATAATCACTAGCATCACACATAATCTCAAAAGGTAAAGACCAATCAGGGGGTTGAATGATTGGTGCAGAAATGAGTGCTTTCTTTAGAATTTCAAATGATTTTAAACATTTATCCTCAAATTCAAAAGGAGCATCTTTGGCTAAAAGACTTGTAAGAGGTCTTGCAATATGTGAAAAGTCTTTTATAAAGCGGCGATATAATCCCGCATGACCAAGAAAACTACGGATCTCTTTAACATTTGTAGGCAGAGGTAGTTGTTCTATTACATCAATTTTAGCTCTATCTACCTCAATTCCACATTCAGACACTATATGGCCAAGCACTATATCCTTTCTTACCATAAAATGACATTTTCCCAATTAAGGACTAAATGTTTTTCCTCACATCTTTACAAAACCTTATCTAAATTTTCAAGATAATCATTGAAAGTTTTTCCATAAACAGAAAAGTCATCCATAAGAACTTCCATAATTTCTTCTATCATATTAGAAAAAATAGACATCATGCATCTTTGAAATGAAGCTGGAGCATTACATAGTCCAAAAGACATTCTACGATAATCATAAGTTCCATAAGGACAAGTAAAAGTGGTTTTGCTTTGGTCATCAGGATGAATTGAGATTTGATGATAACTTGAATACACATCAAGAAAACAAAAGAAAGAATGATTTGCCAGTCATTCCAACATTTCATCAATGAAGGGCAATGGAAAATGATATTTCTTTGTTGCCTTGTTAAGTTTTCGGTAATCAATGCACATCCGCCATCCTGTTACTGTTCTTTGTGGAAATAATTCATTTTTATCATTTTTAACAACAGTCATGCCTCCTTTCTTAGGCACAACATGAACAGGACTAACCCACTCACTATTAGGGACAGGATAGATTATCCCGGCATGCAACAATTTTAAAACCTCTTTCTTAACCACTTCTCTATCGCATTGTTAAGCCTATGCTGAGGTTCTCCAGAAGGTGTAAAATCTAGATCTATAGGAATGCAATGTGTGCAGAGAACAGGGCTAATTCCCTTAAGATCTTTGAGTGAGTAGCCAAAGGCAGAACGATGCTTTTCTAGGACAAAAAGTAAACGGAAGTTTGATCCTGGGAAAGTTTATCACTAATGATTACAGGAGAATCCCTATCATTATTTAGAAAAGCATACTTGAGTCCAGAAGGAAGGGATTTAAGGTCAATGTAAGGTTGAGGTAGTTCCTACGTTTATCCAAAGGTTCAGGTTCTTGAGATTCTTCGTCTTCCTCTTGGATAAAATGTTGAGCATCTGTCTTAACGTTGGGTTCAGTTAAATCAGAAAGAGATGCAACCATAACCTCATCCATAGGGTCTTGCTCGGGGTTTAACTCCGTTTTAGCATTCAAAGAATGAGTGATTGGTAAAGAAAGTGTAAAGTTTTTCCTGAGTTTTATATTCAAATTTCCCTTTTGTCCTTCATGAATAAGTCTCTCTATTGGTTGTCCTATCAAAAGGTCAAATTCCATGATATCAAAGATATAAAAACTGATATTTACCATGGTTTCTTTTATTTTTATAGGTAGGGCATAAACTATTCCTAGACTTGGAATGATTTGTCCTGAGGGATTTTTCAAAAACTTTGTTGTTGGGGTTAAAGGTATGTTTTCAAATAAAGCATGAGCAAAAGATCCAGACATTAGATTGACACCCACAACAGGATTATAAAGAGCATCGAAGGAAGTTCCCTGAATTTGGCAATGAATAGAAGTGGAAGGTGAATCCAAATGAATTACATCATATGAGAGCTTAGCTTCTTCCATCCATTCATGACTTATGATAGATATTAATTCCTTCGTAGTCTTTTTAGGGAAAATTTCATCAGAAGGGTCTAAGATTTGTTCATGTTTTGATGACTTCTGAGATTTCCTAATAGTATGATATTTCAAGGTATTTCCATATTCATCAAAAAGGTCATCCTCAAAATTTAACATAAAATTTGGAAGTGGAACATCTTCCTCTTTTGTTGGTTCAGGATTTGGGATAGGTGAAGATTGTATTTGACTTTGTAAAGGTTCAGATTCAGCTATTTGGGGTTGCTCCTTAAGTGGTTTCTCTTCAACTTCTTCGGGGAATTCATCATGAATGCCATGTAAGGTGTGTTTTCAAGGATTTTATCAAGTATATTTCTCCCATTACTAGCAGAGACGTGCAAAAACGAACCTTCCGAAGCTATGTCAAGAAATTGTGCAGTATCATTATTAAGACCTATATAAAAATATTGAAGAAGAATAGGGTCTTCGATAGCAAGGTTAGGGCCAGTGGTGGTAAGATCATTAAAACGAGCCCAAGACGTGCCAAGAGACTCTCTTTCTTTTTGTTTAAAAGTTAAGATTTCTAACCGAAGGCTGACAACTCTAGAGATGGGAAAGAAAGATAAGCAAAAGTTAGAACATAAAGCTCACCAATCTCCTTGCATACTTCCCACGGTTTGATTATACCAATGTTTAGCTCTTCCCATTAAAGAAAACGGAAATAACTTCCATCTTAAGGTTTCGTCAAACATGCCAGCAATATGCAAGCATGCACATGTCTGTTCAAACTCTCGTAGGTGAAAGTATGGGTTTTCATTATCTTCCCCTGAAAAGGATTGTTCTCGTACCATGTTTATTAAACACGAGCACAGCTCATAGCCAGGTGTTTAGATAGGTTTTGAAGATTTTGGTGGCTCTAGGCATGCGCTCGTAGGTACAGCGTATTGATGGATAGGTGTGGTGTCCATGATAAAAAGAAATAAAAACAAGATACAAGGGTAAGTTAGGTTCAAAGTTAACACAGCAACCGTTTCCCCGATAACAGCGCTAGAAAAGCTTGTTGACACCTGTGGTGGTATGCAGAAATAATCCGCAAGCGCACGGATATCGAAGTAGCCTTTCAAATGAGTATTAAGAGTTATCGTATCCACAAGGAAACATGTGAGTTTAAATTTCTAAACTAACTTAACCAGGGATAGGAACAAGGTTAAGATAAATAGGAACATAGAGAGGACTTCTAAAGTTTTAACTTCTAACTTAGGATAGAGTTGTATCTAATATTTACCTGGGGACATTACTAAGAAAGAATTGCTTCTTTCTTGTAACTTAGGTCCTGCTAGGCCTACAAATGTGATGTGGAATACAGAGGATTAACGAGACTGTCACTCAGGATGATCTACCACAACCAAAATGCAGGGTGCATTCACGAATAACCGAAAGTCTAAGCACCACGCTTACACTAACAATTACTACCTTAACCCAAGTGCACAACAAGGATTAAAGCACTCAAAAGGATCATGAACCTAATAAACATAAACACAAAACTTATTAGGGATTAGAAATTAATTACCAGAGATGTCTCGAGTGTAGACTTGAGTAAAATCTGAACTCGCCAAGGTACAAGCTGAAGAGAGAGCACCAACAAGCCGGTACTTCCTTCAAACTCCTTCCTCATTCTCTATCTCACTATTTCTATGTATAAAGAGCTAATCCTATAGAGGACTACTCTTTTCTTCAATTGCGATCTCTGATCCTCAAGGGATGCCTTTCTGGAGGGGGTCTGGGGCCCCTTTTATAGGGAGAGACGGAGTAGGGGGCAAGCAAGTGCCACATCATCAATCCGCATCAATTTTCACGACCACCATTGGATCAAACCGACTTAAATAAATGGTGGAGATTAATCCCTAAAGTCAATAGAAAATAATTGGCGCTAACAGGTGGGCCTAGGGGGGTCGGCCGACCTAGACCCCACCAAGGTCCCCGTTCTCATGGATTTTCTTCTCTGGCCCATGATTGATGGATTAGAGCCCAGTAAAGTTGGTTTCGTTGTGATTGGATTTGATTCCTTGTGATAATGTGGCCCACTTTATCCTGTTTTCTGTATAAATTATCCTGCACTCACAAAATCACCAAAACTTATGGAAATACTTAGTATAAATCACTACTTCTATGTTGATGATTAAATTTATAGGTTAAATAAAGGTTTTATTGATGGTTTATGATTAACATTAGTGACCATCAACAGGAACCCTAGTCCTTAAAACCTTGTCTCATTGGGAAGAAGGACGACCAATTTCGCCTGCCATGTAAGAAGACAAACAAATTCATGTGCCTAGAGGACTAGTTGAGCAAACATGAGGTGCCATATCAACCATCGAGTTTCATATCCTAAATACTGATAGGAACTTAGTGATAGTTCTGCACGATGGTGACTTTATGGCTACAGTGAGGCAACAATTCGAGGGAAGGGATAGGATGAGAAGAGTTTGCGCACATGGTTGGGATACCATGGGAAGTATCAAAGATGCTCTTGGATATTCATGTGGTTAAGGCAACATTGATAAACTACCTCACCCTGTGTGCTACTAAAAGTAATGAAACAACAATTTAGCACTAGAGAACTTTTAGAGCTTTCCATGCCACTGCTTCAATTTTTATTTCCCTTTCACTTCTATCTATCCATTAACTTTAGTCATTGTTGGATGCCATTTAATTTTAATAAATATGTCCATGAATGTCTTCTTACAAGTGGGGCCATGTATAAAGATTCACTAGTAGAAATATGCACATCTATGACGAAAATCTTAATGACGAATTAAAAACTGTCATAGAAGATCGATTTCTATGATGGATTTTTTTTATTCATCATGGGTCATTGGTGGCGGTCCTCTGGCCCTGCCTATTTATGATGAAATCAGATATCATCACAAAATTCATCATTGAACGACATAGGGTTTTGTCACAGATCACACGCGCAACTGTTCCTACTCATCTTTGATGATTTGCTTTAGAACTATGACGACCAGTACTTCGTCATGGAACTAAATACCCATCTGTGACAAACGGTTTTCATACTATAACGAATGATACTTCATCATAAGTCTCCTCACGGTCCTTTCTCCATCTGACGTGTACCTGTTAGACTCGTAATCACTCATCTATGATGAACAGTTTTACAACTGTAACGAACGCCACTTTGTCATAAGTCTCCGCGTGGTCCTTTCTCTATCTGACGTGCACCTATGGGACCCACAATTACTCATCTGTGACACTTGCACTTCGTCATAAGTCTCCACGCGGTCCTTTCTCCATCTACCTATGGGACCCGACGGCTTGCGTGTCACTTTTACCATGGGTCCTGTAGGGGTTTAATCTGTGGGACCTGACGGCTTGCGTGTCACTTTTACCATGGGTCCCGCATACCATGGGTCCTGCAGGGGTTTAATCTGTGGGACCCGATGGCTTGTGTGTCACTTTTACCATCGGTCCCGCAGGGGTTTAATTTCCAAAAAAGGTTTGATACCTGGGGATCGAACCCAGGACCTGGACTAAGGAATGGAACGTCTTTACCATTGTGCTAGACAACTTGCAGTGTTGATATCTCTTTGGAGTCATTATAGTATTCTATTCTCTGTGGATACCCTACAGGTTGACCTAAATTGGATATCCCCTGCAAGTGGAAACAAATCTGTGCTCGCTGGACTTGCGGCAGCAGTGGCGGCGGAGGAGGAGGATCTCCGGTCTGCTGTGGTAGCTTAGGCGTCCTTTTGGAGGCTAGGCGGTGGGGCTTTCCCAGTGGAGCGTGGCAGCATTGGCGTCCATGTCAAGTGTGTGCCGCGATAGAGGTGGCATGCAGCCGAGCCATGCCAGTTCATAGAACAAAGGTATGAGTACCTTCTTCTATGATTATAGGACTGACTGTATTTTATGTACACGTAAAGAAAGGCTATTCTGTATGAGTTTTAATTGAAATCAATGCTTTTATCACACAAAAATAGAAAACTAGACTGTCCCATAGGTAGATGGAGAAAGGACCGCGTGGAGACTTATGACGAAGTGCAAGTGTCACAGATGAGTAATTGTGGGTCCCATAGGTGCACGTCAGATAGAGAAAGGACCACGCGGAGACTTATGACAAAGTGGCGTTCGTTACAGTTGTAAAACTGTTCATCATAGATGAGTGATTACGAGTCTAACAGGTACACGTCAGATGGAGAAAGGACCGTGAGGAGACTTATGATGAAGTATCATTCGTTATAGTATGAAAACCGTTTGTCACAGATGGGTATTTAGTTCCATGACGAAGTACTGGTCGTCATAGTTCTAAAGCAAATCATCAAAGATGAGTAGGAACAGTTGCGCGTGTGATCTGTGACAAAACCCTATGTCGTTCAATGATGAATTTTGTGATGATATCTGATTTCATCATAAATAGGCAGGGCCAGAGGACCGCCACCAATGACCCATGATGAATAAAAAAAATCCATCATAGAAATCGATCTTCTATGACAGTTTTTAATTCGTCATTAAGATTTTCGTCATAGATGTGCATATTTCTACTAGTGAATCTTTATACATGGCCCCACTTGTAAGAAGACATTCATGGACATATTTATTAAAATTAAATGGCATCCAACAATGACTAAAGTTAATGGATAGATAGAAGTGAAAGGGAAATAAAAATTGAAGCAGTGGCATGGAAAGCTCTAAAAGTTCTCTAGTGCTAAATTGTTGTTTCATTACTTTTAGTAGCACACAGGGTGAGGTAGTTTATCAATGTTGCCTTAACCACATGAATATCCAAGAGCATCTTTGATACTTCCCATGGTATCCCAACCATGTGCGCAAACTCTTCTCATCCTATCCCTTCCCTCGAATTGTTGCCTCACTGTAGCCATAAAGTCACCATCGTGCAGAACTATCACTAAGTTCCTATCAGTATTTAGGATATGAAACTCGATGGTTGATATGGCACCTCATGTTTGCTCAACTAGTCCTCTAGGCACATGAATTTGTTTGTCTTCTTACATGGCAGGCGAAATTGGTCGTCCTTCTTCCCAATGAGACAAGGTTTTAAGGACTAGGGTTCCTGTTGATGGTCACTAATGTTAATCATAAACCATCAATAAAACCTTTATTTAACCTATAAATTTAATCATCAACATAGAAGTAGTGATTTATACTAAGTATTTCCATAAGTTTTGGTGATTTTGTGAGTGCAGGATAATTTATACAGAAAACAGGATAAAGTGGGCCACATTATCACAAGGAATCAAATCCAATCACAACGAAACCAACTTTACTGGGCTCTAATCCATCAATCATGGGCCAGAGAAGAAAATCCATGAGAACGGGGACCTTGGTGGGGTCTAGGTCGGCCGACCCCCCTAGGCCCACCTGTTAGCGCCAATTATTTTCTATTGACTTTAGGGATTAATCTCCACCATTTATTTAAGTCGGTTTGATCCAATGGTGGTCGTGAAAATTGATGCGGATTGATGATGTGGCACTTGCTTGCCCCCTACTCCGTCTCTCCCTATAAAAGGGGCCCCAGACCCCCTCCAGAAAGGCATCCCTTGAGGATCAGAGATCGCAATTGAAGAAAAGAGTAGTCCTCTATAGGATTAGCTCTTTATACATAGAAATAGTGAGATAGAGAATGAGGAAGGAGTTTGAAGGAAGTACCGGCTTGTTGGTGCTCTCTCTTCAGCTTGTACCTTGGCGAGTTCAGATTTTACTCAAGTCTACACTCGAGACATCTCTGGTAATTAATTTCTAATCCCTAATAAGTTTTGTGTTTATGTTTATTAGGTTCATGATCCTTTTGAGTGCTTTAATCCTTGTTGTGCACTTGGGTTAAGGTAGTAATTGTTAGTGTAAGCGTGGTGCTTAGACTTTCGGTTATTCGTGAATGCACCCTGCATTTTGGTTGTGGTAGATCATCCTGAGTGACAGTCTCGTTAATCCTCTGTATTCCACATCACATTTGTAGGCCTAGCAGGACCTAAGTTACAAGAAAGAAGCAATTCTTTCTTAGTAATGTCCCCAGGTAAATATTAGATACAACTCTATCCTAAGTTAGAAGTTAAAACTTTAGAAGTCCTCTCTATGTTCCTATTTATCTTAACCTTGTTCCTATCCCTGGTTAAGTTAGTTTAGAAATTTAAACTCACATGTTTCCTTGTGGATACGATAACTCTTAATACTCATTTGAAAGGCTACTTCGATATCCGTGCGCTTGCGGATTATTTCTGCATACCACCACAGGTGTCAACAAGCTTTTCTAGCGCTGTTATCGGGGAAACGGTTGCTGTGTTAACTTTGAACCTAACTTACCCTTGTATCTTGTTTTTATTTCTTTTTATCATGGACACCACACCTATCCATCAATACGCTGTACCTACGAGCGCATGCCTAGAGCCACCAAAATCTTCAAAACCTATCTAAACACCTGGCTATGAGCTGTGCTCGTGTTTAATAAACATGGTACGAGAACAATCCTTTTCAGGGGAAGATAATGAAAACCCATACTTTCACCTACGAGAGTTTGAACAGACATGTGCATGCTTGCATATTGCTGGCATGTTTGACGAAACCTTAAGATGGAAGTTATTTCCGTTTTCTTTAATGGGAAGAGCTAAACATTGGTATAATCAAACCGTGGGAAGTATGCAAGGAGATTGGTGAGCTTTATGTTCTAACTTTTGCTTATCTTTCTTTCCCATCTCTAGAGTTGTCAGCCTTCGGTTAGAAATCTTAACTTTTAAACAAAAAGAAAGAGAGTCTCTTGGCACGTCTTGGGCTCGTTTTAATGATCTTACCACCACTGGCCCTAACCTTGCTATCGAAGACCCTATTCTTCTTCAATATTTTTATATAGGTCTTAATAATGATACTGCACAATTTCTTGACATAGCTTCGGAAGGTTCGTTTTTGCACGTCTCTGCTAGTAATGGGAGAAATATACTTGATAAAATCCTTGAAAACACACCTTACATGGCATTCATGATGAATTCCCCGAAGAAGTTGAAGAGAAACCACTTAAGGAGCAACCCCAAATAGCTGAATCTGAACCTTTACAAAGTCAAATACAATCTTCACCTATCCCAAATCCTGAACCAACAAAAGAGGAAGATGTTCCACTTCCAAATTTTATGTTAAATTTTGAGGATGACCTTTTTGATGAATATGGAAATACCTTGAAATATCATACTATTAGGAAATCTCAGAAGTCATCAAAACATGAACAAATCTTAGACCCTTCTGATGAAATTTTCCCTAAAAAGACTACGAAGGAATTAATATCTATCATAAGTCATGAATGGATGGAAGAAGCTAAGCTCTCATATGATGTAATTCATTTGGATTCACCTTCCACTTCTATTCATTGCCAAATTCAGGGAACTTCCTTCGATGCTCTTTATAATCCTGTTGTGGGTGTCAATCTAATGTCTGGATCTTTTGCTCATGCTTTATTTGAAAACATACCTTTAACCCCAACAACAAAGTTTTTGAAAAATCCCTCAGGACAAATCATTCCAAGTCTAGGAATAGTTTATGCCCTACCTATAAAAATAAAAGAAACCATGGTAAATATCAGTTTTTATATCTTTGATATCATGGAATTTGACCTTTTGATAGGACAACCAATAGAGAGACTTATTCATGAAGGACAAAAGGGAAATTTGAATATAAAACTCAGGAAAAACTTTACACTTTCTTTACCAATCACTCATTCTTTGAATGCTAAAACGGAGTTAAACCCCGAGCAAGACCCTATGGATGAGGTTATGGTTGCATCTCTTTCTGATTTAACTGAACCCAACGTTAAGACAGATGCTCAACATTTTATCCAAGAGGAAGACGAAGAATCTCAAGAACCTGAACCTTTGGATAAACGTAGGAACTACCTCAACCTTACATTGACCTTAAATCCCTTCCTTCTGGACTCAAGTATGCTTTTCTAAATAATGATAGGGATTCTCCTGTAATCATTAGTGATAAACTTTCCCAGGATCAAACTTCCCGTTTACTTTTTGTCCTAGAAAAGCATCGTTCTGCCTTTGGCTACTCACTCAAAGATCTTAAGGGAATTAGCCCTGTTCTCTGCACACATTGCATTCCTATAGATCTAGATTTTACACCTTCTGGAGAACCTCAGCATAGGCTTAACAATGCGATAGAGAAGTGGTTAAGAAAGAGGTTTTAAAATTGTTGCATGCCGGGATAATCTATCCTGTCCCTAATAGTGAGTGGGTTAGTCCTGTTCATGTTGTGCCTAAGAAAGGAGGCATGACTGTTGTTAAAAATGATAAAAATGAATTATTTCCACAAAGAACAGTAACAGGATGGCGGATGTGCATTGATTACCGAAAACTTAACAAGGCAACAAAGAAATATCATTTTCCATTGCCCTTCATTGATGAAATGTTGGAATGACTGGCAAATCATTCTTTCTTTTGTTTTCTTGATGTGTATTCAAGTTATCATCAAATCTCAATTCATCCTGATGACCAAAGCAAAACCACTTTTACTTGTCCCTTATGGAACTTATGATTATCGTAGAATGTCTTTTGGACTATGTAATGCTCCAGCTTCATTTCAAAGATGCATGATGTCTATTTTTTCTAATATGATAGAAGAAATTATGGAAGTTCTTATGGATGACTTTTCTGTTTATGGAAAAACTTTCAATGATTATCTTGAAAATTTAGATAAGGTTTTGTAAAGATGTGAGGAAAAACATTTAGTCCTTAATTGGGAAAATGTCATTTTATGGTAAGAAAGGATATAGTGCTTGGCCATATAGTGTCCTGAATGTGGAATTGAGGTAGATAGAGCTAAAATTGATGTAATAGAACAACTACCTCTGCCTACAAATGTTAAAGAGATCCGTAGTTTTCTTGGTCATGCGGGATTATATCGCCGCTTTATAAAAGACTTTTCACATATTGCAAGACCTCTTACAAGTCTTTTAGCCAAAGATGCTCCTTTTGAATTGAGGATAAATGTTTAAAATCATTTGAAATTCTAAAGAAAGCACTCATTTCTGCACCAATCATTCAACCCCCTGATTGGTCTTTACCTTTTG
>JAHUYU010002476.1:0-22263 GCA_030439765.1 Tripidium arundinaceum | reverse complement strand
GAGATGAAGATATATTCACCTGTTCTCAGTTGAGTAAATTAAAAAAAAGTAATTATGAAATAACAAAATAACAAGGTTATAGTGTACCAGGTAACTTTTTTGATTTATATCCAGTGAAAATTACTCGTGCCATTTCTGGGCATTGGTTCAGTTTCCTTCTGTTTTCTCATGTACCCCACATCTCGAGTTATATAGATTCCGATCCGTTAGGTGGTCAGAATTGGAATAGAATATAGTAATGTATGGTTCTGATTAGCAATGAATTGAGCTGCAAAAGGTGCCGCCCAAAATCGAAAAGGCTTAAAAAAAACGGTGGTTTTAGTTGTGATTAAAAAAATACTGGGTTTCTACGAAGCCGGAATCAGACACATAGATCTTCAGGATCTGATACATATAGACAAATGATAATTCTGAACTTAGGATTCGAACAGGGTGGGGGCCGGCCAACCAAATAACTTGTCGTTTATATTTTCACACTTTATATGATGATTGCTAACTTTGCAGCAACCAGCAACTCTATGAAAGTGCAAGTTTTAAATGTGCAGAATGAGATATTAAATTTACTTCGGAAAAAAGAAATATCAACAAATATTGCACGAGGTTCTTTGTTGTTCCCCCATCTATCGTTTTCTAGTGAATGTGGTATGAGCACAGGCTTATTAGGCTATTAATATATTAAAATGTTGGTACTTTTGACCATTTTATGTTTTCTATATTCATGGAAAACAACATTTTCACTCCAAAACATTCTCCATATTATTAGTAAAATAATGCTTTAAGAATTTTGTCTCTCCTTTATTTTTTTCTCCTCACGAAATTGAGACGTAGTTATATATCCAGTGAAAAAGTACTATAGAAGTACAGAGTTCAGACGTACTGTACATCGCTACTAATATTATTCCCATGCATAAAGTTTGTTCCGAACTTAGAAGAAACTTTTCGGTCAGTCTTGTGTGGAAAGTAGTTATCTGGGTCCAGTCCAAATACTTATGACTCAGTTCACATTAAAAACACCGTGTTTGTAAAATATTCACACAAATCTTCCTTTCATATCTAATGTGTGCTGTGCACAACACCTCCGTTGGGTCCAGCCAGACAGTCTTGAGCTACACGGATTTGCCGCAAAACAGCGTACGTCAAGCTCAACTTGAGCTAGCCATCGCTTGTAAGTAAGAAACACCAGGATGTTATGCGCTGGTTGAGCCTGAATCTTGTTAACCGCTTGAGTACGTCAGCTGTAGAGAACAGAAGGGTGGTAGTGATCACCAACACCAGCTCCACTCCACATATCTTTTGTTTTCTTGCAGAAAGACCAGGGTGACGCGACTACGTGCTTTACTCGTCTTCACACGCTCACTCCAATGGTTCCAGTTGTACTCTAGCTATATGCATATCTTGATACACCTGTACCTCCTCTCGTCAACGACCTATTTAAGAGTAATTAACAAAGGCAACGAACTCGTAGGGACGGAGGGAAGGGGGGGCCAGGGGGGGCCACACCCCCCAACCTCCCCAGTGCCCCATTATATAACCTCTTAATTAGCTAATAAAAATTATTAATTAGTGTTGTATTTATTTATCATCTCTTCATTGTGTTAGTCTTTATTGATATCTATATGATTTATGTCTAATATTTATGTTATTTTCTTCCTCTATTTTGTTCATGTTATTATTGTTATAGTTTTTCTTACACAATATCTTAGCTAATCTGCATAATATATGAGCAATTAGCTAGTTATGACGTTAATTAGTGCTTTATCTTTCCTCTCTTTTATTCCAGTTATTACAATGATTGTTTTCTCTATGAATTAGATTAGTTGGGTAGAGATTAGAGACTTAGGGCTATTTTTTTTCTTCGCTATAATTTTCAGTACCATTTTAGAGTTTTAACTTTCTTTTATATCGCAAAACAAATATTGATTTGGTTATTATTTATACTTTTGCTAACTCAATAGTACACGGGCATATTGGTATACCAAAACACCCCCTTATGGTCAAATCCTGGCTGCGTCCCTGCAACTCGTCAAGTATACCTAGAACTACCAAGAAGATGGAGCGGGGGAAATCACTTGCTAGGGTGAGTGGTATCTTTTTTGAAGAGGATTTCATTTGCACTGACACAAATCAAAACAAAAGCCTTCTTTGATTTTGAGTGGTACATCTCGATCAACTCTCTCTCTCTCTCTGCACTTCAAACTCCTCCTATGTACTCTCTCGCCGGGACGATCGGTCTCTCGATCTTCGCCGGGGGACAGTCTCGTGTCTCGAACGAGCTCCTTGTAAGCTCGCTGTCTCCTGATGACGACCCCGATCACGTTCGAGATTTTGGTCACGAGTTCATAGACCTCGCGACCTTCGATCTTTCAGGAGCTAGGATCATCAGCAGAAAGGACGCCGTTCGTTCATCAGGCTGATCGATGCGTCGCTCAGAACGCGCAGCAGTAGTAGATGAACCTCCGCCACGCGTTCTTCCTCTTCCTGGCGCCGGCGGCGGCCGCGACGGCCGCGGCCGCGGCGGCCTCCTTCTCCGCCAGCGGCACCGGCCCGTCCGTCGCCCTCAGCATCTCCCACATGACGTGCACGTCGCGGTACTCGCACGTCCGCACCTCCTTCCTCAGCTTCCTCAGGCCTGCATTCATCAACCCATCCGTACGTCGATGAGAAACAGTCTAAGGGTCGATCGAAGTATTACGATACAGAACAGCAGCGACGCCGCCACTTGGCGACGACGATCGACGGCTGAGAGGAAGTAGATCAGAGCGAGGCAGCTAGCAAACGTACCGGTCTTTCGCCGGAGGCCGAGGCGCGCGGCGATGCCGAGCCAGACCCTCTTCACCGGCACGGCAGCTCGGTCCATGCACATCTTCCTGTATCTCCTGCTGCTTAATTTCTTGCCGGCGGCTGGATGATGATCTCCTCTCGTCGATCCTTGGCCTTTCCTCTCCGGGTGTCCTTGCAGGCTTGCAGCTCCCACTCTCTCCCCGCCGGCCAATATATATAAGAGTTGCCCAAATCACTCGCCGGCTCCGCGCACCAGATCGAGAAGCAAACCCTGAAGCGGATGGGAGAGAAACCACTACTCCTGGCAGCTGCTTCCTGCTGATGGATGAGAGCCCGAGCCGAGGCTGGTCAGGGCCGAGACCTTTTATATGCGAGGCGGTAGCGGCGCGGGGTAGGGGGAGCGGCCGAGTGGGGGGGACAAGGGAGATGCGCGTGCGGTCCGGGGCTTTTCGATCGGGGGAGTCGGCGCGGCGCTGTCGTCCGATTTGGACGCGCGAGCAGCACGGGTTGGTCGCTGTCCCCGGCTGCGCCCCAGGTGTCGCTGTCCCCGGCTCGGGCGGGCTTCCGCGCGGGTTCCCTCGGGATCCTGGCGCCTAGCGGGCGGCCGCGTGACGCGCCTAGCGATCCCACGGCGGGGGCGCGCGTAAGCTGGTGGTACCTGCTCCGCGGAGAATCGGAAAATGAGGGCGAGAGGCCTTGGTTTTGGTTCCCAATTTTGCCTTTTCTTTCATCCGCCCGGCCCAGCGCCGGAGGCGGAGTGAGGCCGTGGCACGGGCGGCGTGAGATGAGGTGTGATACGATCACGTTCTGATGTTTACAGCGCAGCCTTTTTCCGGTGGTGGAGCGAGTGACGAGATTGTGAATCAGAGCCAACGATCTGGCGAGCGAACCGGTGTCATACACGACAACAAGTAGTTAAGAGTAAGCGTAGATATTTGATCTCGACCGAAACGAGGCAGGGGAAGCGAAATGTTATTTCGATTGACTAGAATAGATAAGGATTACCTCATCACATTCACATGCCACTGCAATTTTGCAAAATGTCGTGGACAAGCGCATTTTAGTGATATATTAATGGTGCCATCAGGGATAAAAAGATTTGCCGTCACTGTTGGAATTGATCTCGGCTAACTCTGAGATTAATCACGAGATTAATTACATATTTCTAATTAAATAAGATTTTTCATGATTGGCAGCAATCCTAAGCCATTAGGATTCGCTCCTTGGTTCACGACGCATCTATAAATAAGAAGTTACGCTTCTGGTGTCATTTACCACGAGAAACAAACCACAAACTGATCGCTAAGGCGTTAGAGGGTTTTGGAAGGACCAAACCCTGTCCAGGCCAATCTCAGTGGCATCTGAAAGGCCGCTGCTACACCGCTCCTCGGCAACTCACATCCATCACCTACAGAGGACATCTAAGCCCTTAGCCGGTGAACCATCTTCATCTAATACACACCACCGACGTCTGCATCAACACCAGAGACTCCCATAGTCCCACGGCTGCGCCCAACTCTGGTCTGGCATTTAGTTTAGAACTTCTACATTATGTATAAGATATGATCATGTGTTAGTCTATGTTTAAGATCCGAGCATGCATTAGATCTCTCCGAAATTCGTCATCCAGAGACACTGTTTTCTCAAACTATTGTGGTGCATTGCAACCAGATTTTCACCTTTCAATTTGGTCAACAAAGAAGGTACGAGGGGGCGCGTGGTGGACGATATAGGATGAGTGAAAAGGCGACATCGTACTTATCTCTATTTTTGGCTCAATATTATACATCCCAGTTGAGAGTTATAAGAAATACTCTGATTCATTGTATGTACGAAAGGTCAATCCACGAGGAATCACATCATAGCACCGGCAAAATTAAAGTAATAACAATCAAAGCTATAGGTGAGTGTTCAAAAAAAGGAGAGCACCTTGCTATCACGAAAACAGCAGCAGTGACCATTACAGTAGCCTCACCCACTAATCCATTCGTTCATCGCTTGGATCTTATCCAAAGGAACAGGGAGGGAGTTAGAGAGTTCTGGACGGCTTGAGATCTTAGGAACAATGCAGAGTCTATCACAATCGTTGCTTCAAATCTTGGTGAACAAAGTAAGGTTTGTGGGGAAAAAAAGCGTGGGAAAAGTAGAGGGACATGAGATTGTATGGAAAGGTGAAACGAAGCTGGGTTAGGACAAGGTTCTGCTTTGTTGCAAAAGAAGGTAGCACAAACAATGAGGTGATGCGAACCTTGGAAGGTTGTGTGCAATTCTCATGTCGAGACTATAATCAAATTTCTTATATTGAAAAAAAAAGTTGGGGGACGTAACCATATATATGGATCAAGGGGGAAGGTCTTGTGTAGTTGTGTTCATGTGGGCTATTATGCTAGGATAGGTTGTGTGTATGGAAGCCAAGGCAACGATGTCTTCGTTCAATTTTGATTCTACTGTCTAATAATCATGACAGTGAGTAATATTTCTCTTTTTTTAATTTTAGTTATATTTTCTTATTAAGTTACATGCACCAAACTAGTTACACATAAAATTTAAGCTGCCTGGGAAATATAATCAACTCATTTTTTACTATTTCAACAATCCTTTCCATTGAGGATTCTAGCAGTGGGTAACAATTTTTTTTTGTTGCTTAATACAATATTAAGCTGCGTCTACCGAATAGCTGTACTAAGGGCCTGTGTGAATATACATGGCTAATTACTAGTTGGAGCTAAAAATTAGCTTAAATTAGTTATAGTTGGCTAACAACTATTTGAAAACTTGGGAAACAAATTAGCTCACCTGTTTGTTCTCCTGTTTGCATACACCAGAGCTAATTTTAACTAAATTTTAGCTAGCTGGCAATTAGCCCTTGTATCCAAATAGACCTAAATACCAAAATCAATGATAAAAGTACGCAATTTACTTATCTTGAATGGTCCCTGAGACTTTTTAATATTTTAAGTTAGCTTACAATGACATGTTATAGTAAAGAGAGAGAAAAAAATTGCATTGCAAGTAAAGCCAGTCCGCGTGAATTATTCAGAGGCTCCAAAAAGATTCCACGGTGAGCGTGGGGTTGCCTTTGTTTGTTATAGTGGTCAGCTTGCATCGATCGGCGCCGACTCATGATCCAACACCATGATGTCCCACTCCCATGAGACTCCAGCGTCCGCTCGCTTTCCTTTCCATCGTCGTTCACCTTTTTTGTACGGCCGCACCACTGCTCGATGACAAGAGGATGCCATTGTAGATCTACTTCAAGTTCTTCACCAAATAGGAGCATCAAACCCTAATCTGGTGAAGACCAAGGACTAGTGGGGTATGACTGTTCACATACGCACAAGGAAGGATGAGAAGCACGCGTGAGTCGTGACGACGGCGCCGACGCGGACAGGGCGCGTCCAAGGCGGACTCACCTTGATTGGCCGTTGCCGGCTTGGCGCCGTGCGTGCAATTGGTAAGCAGCTTTACCCTGAGGCCGAGGCTGAGGCCTGAGGGAGACGCAGCGAGCCCAGCGACTGCGGGCCGATGATGCGTGTGACAGCCAGTGCCCGCGGTGCATGCACGACGACGCCAGCGGCCGCCAGCCGGCCAGCCACACAGCTACAGCGCCATGTATTCACATCGTCGGGGGATCGCGACGCCTGACGGCGACGCACTCAGCGCAACTGGCCAAGTGACCATCGGCCGCTCTCAAACGACGACGCACTCACGGAAAGGGTGGAGTGGGCAGTACTAGTACGGCTCCCCCGCTGTTCAAGGTGCTCTGAGCAACAGAGGCAAGAAGTGGTAATACGACAGTCGGCACCTGAGATACTATACAAACATATATCAACAAGATGTGGCTTTTTCCATTATATATCTACGGCAAATCTTTTTTTCCTAGTGGAAGGTGAAGGTATATATACTCGTACATCGTAGGTACATGCCATCGGAATATAATACGTCATGAGTAATAATCGACCATGCCCTTCAGGTTCTGTTTTAGTGTGCATTATTATGGTAGGGAGCCCACGACGAGGCCACAACTTAGCAAGTCGGCCGAGGCAGCCATTCGTAGCAGTAGGGAAATGCACCGTGCTCTAGCCATCCTCCATTTCTTGTCGGTTTCGTTCTGAGTATGGGGTTGCAGTGCCAGTGTTGCATCGTCATCGTGCAGTGGTGCGGCCGTACAAAAAAGGTGAACGACGATGGAAAGGAAAGCGAGCGGACGCTGGAGTCTCATGGGAGTGGGACATCATGGTGTTGGATCATGAGTCGGCGCCGATCGATGCAAGCTGACCACTATAACAAACAAAGGCAACCCCACGCTCACCGTGGAATCTTTTTGGAGCCTCTGAATAATTCACGCGGACTGGCTTTACTTGCAATGCAATTTTTTTCTCTCTCTTTACTATAACATGTCATTGTAAGCTAACTTAAAATATTAAAAAGTCTCAGGGACCATTCAAGATAAGTAAATTGCGTACTTTTATCATTGATTTTGGTATTTAGGTCTATTTGGATACAAGGGCTAATTGCCAGCTAGCTAAAATTTAGTTAAAATTAGCTCTGGTGTATGCAAACAGGAGAACAAACAGGTGAGCTAATTTGTTTCCCAAGTTTTCAAATAGTTGTTAGCCAACTATAACTAATTTAAGCTAATTTTTAGCTCCAACTAGTAATTAGCCATGTATATTCACACAGGCCCTTAGTACAGCTATTCGGTAGACGCAGCTTAATATTGTATTAAGCAACAAAAAAAAATTGTTACCCACTGCTAGAATCCTCAATGGAAAGGATTGTTGAAATAGTAAAAAATGAGTTGATTATATTTCCCAGGCAGCTTAAATTTTATGTGTAACTAGTTTGGTGCATGTAACTTAATAAGAAAATATAACTAAAATTAAAAAAAGAGAAATATTACTCACTGTCATGATTATTAGACAGTAGAATCAAAATTGAACGAAGACATCGTTGCCTTGGCTTCCATACACACAACCTATCCTAGCATAATAGCCCACATGAACACAACTACACAAGACCTTCCCCCTTGATCCATATATATGGTTACGTCCCCCAACTTTTTTTTTCAATATAAGAAATTTGATTATAGTCTCGACATGAGAATTGCACACAACCTTCCAAGGTTCGCATCACCTCATTGTTTGTGCTACCTTCTTTTGCAACAAAGCAGAACCTTGTCCTAACCCAGCTTCGTTTCACCTTTCCATACAATCTCATGTCCCTCTACTTTTCCCACGCTTTTTTTCCCCACAAACCTTACTTTGTTCACCAAGATTTGAAGCAACGATTGTGATAGACTCTGCATTGTTCCTAAGATCTCAAGCCGTCCAGAACTCTCTAACTCCCTCCCTGTTCCTTTGGATAAGATCCAAGCGATGAACGAATGGATTAGTGGGTGAGGCTACTGTAATGGTCACTGCTGCTGTTTTCGTGATAGCAAGGTGCTCTCCTTTTTTTGAACACTCACCTATAGCTTTGATTGTTATTACTTTAATTTTGCCGGTGCTATGATGTGATTCCTCGTGGATTGACCTTTCGTACATACAATGAATCAGAGTATTTCTTATAACTCTCAACTGGGATGTATAATATTGAGCCAAAAATAGAGATAAGTACGATGTCGCCTTTTCACTCATCCTATATCGTCCACCACGCGCCCCCTCGTACCTTCTTTGTTGACCAAATTGAAAGGTGAAAATCTGGTTGCAATGCACCACAATAGTTTGAGAAAACAGTGTCTCTGGATGACGAATTTCGGAGAGATCTAATGCATGCTCGGATCTTAAACATAGACTAACACATGATCATATCTTATACATAATGTAGAAGTTCTAAACTAAATGCCAGACCAGAGTTGGGCGCAGCCGTGGGACTATGGGAGTCTCTGGTGTTGATGCAGACGTCGGTGGTGTGTATTAGATGA
Organism: Tripidium arundinaceum; assembly: GCA_030439765.1. NCBI lineage: Eukaryota > Viridiplantae > Streptophyta > Magnoliopsida > Poales > Poaceae > Tripidium > Tripidium arundinaceum. The sequence continues at coordinate 13,556 of JAHUYU010002476.1, read as the reverse complement.
AGATGGTTCACCGGCTAAGGGCTTAGATGTCCTCTGTAGGTGATGGATGTGAGTTGCCGAGGAGCGGTGTAGCAGCGGCCTTTCAGATGCCACTGAGATTGGCCTGGACAGGGTTTGGTCCTTCCAAAACCCTCTAACGCCTTAGCGATCAGTTTGTGGTTTGTTTCTCGTGGTAAATGACACCAGAAGCGTAACTTCTTATTTATAGATGCGTCGTGAACCAAGGAGCGAATCCTAATGGCTTAGGATTGCTGCCAATCATGAAAAATCTTATTTAATTAGAAATATGTAATTAATCTCGTGATTAATCTCAGAGTTAGCCGAGATCAATTCCAACAGTGACGGCAAATCTTTTTATCCCTGATGGCACCATTAATATATCACTAAAATGCGCTTGTCCACGACATTTTGCAAAATTGCAGTGGCATGTGAATGTGATGAGGTAATCCTTATCTATTCTAGTCAATCGAAATAACATTTCGCTTCCCCTGCCTCGTTTCGGTCGAGATCAAATATCTACGCTTACTCTTAACTACTTGTTGTCGTGTATGACACCGGTTCGCTCGCCAGATCGTTGGCTCTGATTCACAATCTCGTCACTCGCTCCACCACCGGAAAAAGGCTGCGCTGTAAACATCAGAACGTGATCGTATCACACCTCATCTCACGCCGCCCGTGCCACGGCCTCACTCCGCCTCCGGCGCTGGGCCGGGCGGATGAAAGAAAAGGCAAAATTGGGAACCAAAACCAAGGCCTCTCGCCCTCATTTTCCGATTCTCCGCGGAGCAGGTACCACCAGCTTACGCGCGCCCCCGCCGTGGGATCGCTAGGCGCGTCACGCGGCCGCCCGCTAGGCGCCAGGATCCCGAGGGAACCCGCGCGGAAGCCCGCCCGAGCCGGGGACAGCGACACCTGGGGCGCAGCCGGGGACAGCGACCAACCCGTGCTGCTCGCGCGTCCAAATCGGACGACAGCGCCGCGCCGACTCCCCCGATCGAAAAGCCCCGGACCGCACGCGCATCTCCCTTGTCCCCCCCACTCGGCCGCTCCCCCTACCCCGCGCCGCTACCGCCTCGCATATAAAAGGTCTCGGCCCTGACCAGCCTCGGCTCGGGCTCTCATCCATCAGCAGGAAGCAGCTGCCAGGAGTAGTGGTTTCTCTCCCATCCGCTTCAGGGTTTGCTTCTCGATCTGGTGCGCGGAGCCGGCGAGTGATTTGGGCAACTCTTATATATATTGGCCGGCGGGGAGAGAGTGGGAGCTGCAAGCCTGCAAGGACACCCGGAGAGGAAAGGCCAAGGATCGACGAGAGGAGATCATCATCCAGCCGCCGGCAAGAAATTAAGCAGCAGGAGATACAGGAAGATGTGCATGGACCGAGCTGCCGTGCCGGTGAAGAGGGTCTGGCTCGGCATCGCCGCGCGCCTCGGCCTCCGGCGAAAGACCGGTACGTTTGCTAGCTGCCTCGCTCTGATCTACTTCCTCTCAGCCGTCGATCGTCGTCGCCAAGTGGCGGCGTCGCTGCTGTTCTGTATCGTAATACTTCGATCGACCCTTAGACTGTTTCTCATCGACGTACGGATGGGTTGATGAATGCAGGCCTGAGGAAGCTGAGGAAGGAGGTGCGGACGTGCGAGTACCGCGACGTGCACGTCATGTGGGAGATGCTGAGGGCGACGGACGGGCCGGTGCCGCTGGCGGAGAAGGAGGCCGCCGCGGCCGCGGCCGTCGCGGCCGCCGCCGGCGCCAGGAAGAGGAAGAACGCGTGGCGGAGGTTCATCTACTACTGCTGCGCGTTCTGAGCGACGCATCGATCAGCCTGATGAACGAACGGCGTCCTTTCTGCTGATGATCCTAGCTCCTGAAAGATCGAAGGTCGCGAGGTCTATGAACTCGTGACCAAAATCTCGAACGTGATCGGGGTCGTCATCAGGAGACAGCGAGCTTACAAGGAGCTCGTTCGAGACACGAGACTGTCCCCCGGCGAAGATCGAGAGACCGATCGTCCCGGCGAGAGAGTACATAGGAGGAGTTTGAAGTGCAGAGAGAGAGAGAGAGTTGATCGAGATGTACCACTCAAAATCAAAGAAGGCTTTTGTTTTGATTTGTGTCAGTGCAAATGAAATCCTCTTCAAAAAAGATACCACTCACCCTAGCAAGTGATTTCCCCCGCTCCATCTTCTTGGTAGTTCTAGGTATACTTGACGAGTTGCAGGGACGCAGCCAGGATTTGACCATAAGGGGGTGTTTTGGTATACCAATATGCCCGTGTACTATTGAGTTAGCAAAAGTATAAATAATAACCAAATCAATATTTGTTTTGCGATATAAAAGAAAGTTAAAACTCTAAAATGGTACTGAAAATTATAGCGAAGAAAAAAAATAGCCCTAAGTCTCTAATCTCTACCCAACTAATCTAATTCATAGAGAAAACAATCATTGTAATAACTGGAATAAAAGAGAGGAAAGATAAAGCACTAATTAACGTCATAACTAGCTAATTGCTCATATATTATGCAGATTAGCTAAGATATTGTGTAAGAAAAACTATAACAATAATAACATGAACAAAATAGAGGAAGAAAATAACATAAATATTAGACATAAATCATATAGATATCAATAAAGACTAACACAATGAAGAGATGATAAATAAATACAACACTAATTAATAATTTTTATTAGCTAATTAAGAGGTTATATAATGGGGCACTGGGGAGGTTGGGGGGTGTGGCCCCCCCTGGCCCCCCCTTCCCTCCGTCCCTACGAGTTCGTTGCCTTTGTTAATTACTCTTAAATAGGTCGTTGACGAGAGGAGGTACAGGTGTATCAAGATATGCATATAGCTAGAGTACAACTGGAACCATTGGAGTGAGCGTGTGAAGACGAGTAAAGCACGTAGTCGCGTCACCCTGGTCTTTCTGCAAGAAAACAAAAGATATGTGGAGTGGAGCTGGTGTTGGTGATCACTACCACCCTTCTGTTCTCTACAGCTGACGTACTCAAGCGGTTAACAAGATTCAGGCTCAACCAGCGCATAACATCCTGGTGTTTCTTACTTACAAGCGATGGCTAGCTCAAGTTGAGCTTGACGTACGCTGTTTTGCGGCAAATCCGTGTAGCTCAAGACTGTCTGGCTGGACCCAACGGAGGTGTTGTGCACAGCACACATTAGATATGAAAGGAAGATTTGTGTGAATATTTTACAAACACGGTGTTTTTAATGTGAACTGAGTCATAAGTATTTGGACTGGACCCAGATAACTACTTTCCACACAAGACTGACCGAAAAGTTTCTTCTAAGTTCGGAACAAACTTTATGCATGGGAATAATATTAGTAGCGATGTACAGTACGTCTGAACTCTGTACTTCTATAGTACTTTTTCACTGGATATATAACTACGTCTCAATTTCGTGAGGAGAAAAAAATAAAGGAGAGACAAAATTCTTAAAGCATTATTTTACTAATAATATGGAGAATGTTTTGGAGTGAAAATGTTGTTTTCCATGAATATAGAAAACATAAAATGGTCAAAAGTACCAACATTTTAATATATTAATAGCCTAATAAGCCTGTGCTCATACCACATTCACTAGAAAACGATAGATGGGGGAACAACAAAGAACCTCGTGCAATATTTGTTGATATTTCTTTTTTCCGAAGTAAATTTAATATCTCATTCTGCACATTTAAAACTTGCACTTTCATAGAGTTGCTGGTTGCTGCAAAGTTAGCAATCATCATATAAAGTGTGAAAATATAAACGACAAGTTATTTGGTTGGCCGGCCCCCACCCTGTTCGAATCCTAAGTTCAGAATTATCATTTGTCTATATGTATCAGATCCTGAAGATCTATGTGTCTGATTCCGGCTTCGTAGAAACCCAGTATTTTTTTAATCACAACTAAAACCACCGTTTTTTTTAAGCCTTTTCGATTTTGGGCGGCACCTTTTGCAGCTCAATTCATTGCTAATCAGAACCATACATTACTATATTCTATTCCAATTCTGACCACCTAACGGATCGGAATCTATATAACTCGAGATGTGGGGTACATGAGAAAACAGAAGGAAACTGAACCAATGCCCAGAAATGGCACGAGTAATTTTCACTGGATATAAATCAAAAAAGTTACCTGGTACACTATAACCTTGTTATTTTGTTATTTCATAATTACTTTTTTTTAATTTACTCAACTGAGAACAGGTGAATATATCTTCATCAACGGTAACCAGAAATTTTGTGATTCATGGTTGTGAACTTTTGACTCCAAAGCCCTCCAAACTGGCAGGCAAAGACTCAGCCGGAGATGTTTTTGTTGACAATCCATTCCAGAAATTTCACATTTTGACTGCTTGTTTGACAAAAGATTTAATCAATGTGGATAGTTGATGAGTGATGACATCCACTTGCTAAGCAACAGGTGCAGAACATCCTTAATTCCTTATTGGAAGCTGGTTGGGTTTGTTACTTCAGACTTTGGTTTGGTTGACAAGCAGCTCGCACTGACCTCCAAGTTTCTGCTGTCTCATAACTCAGAAGTCATGTGAAGTCGAGAAATGTTGCCCTTTTCCCCCTTTCTTTGAGAGGATATTACCTGCATCATTTGCTAGTATTACTAGTCATTTTCTCCAGATTTAGTGCAAGGTGCAATAAAAATTCTTCACCTGTTGCTTAGCAAGTGGATGTCATCACTCATCAACTATCCACATTGATTAAATCTTTTGTCAAACAAGCAGTCAAAATGTGAAATTTCTGGAATGGATTGTCAACAAAAACATCTCCGGCTGAGTCTTTGCCTGCCAGTTTGGAGGGCTTTGGAGTCAAAAGTTCACAACCATGAATCACAAAATTTCTGGTTACCGTTGATGAAGATATATTCACCTGTTCTCAGTTGAGTAAATTAAAAAAAAGTAATTATGAAATAACAAAATAACAAGGTTATAGTGTACCAGGTAACTTTTTTGATTTATATCCAGTGAAAATTACTCGTGCCATTTCTGGGCATTGGTTCAGTTTCCTTCTGTTTTCTCATGTACCCCACATCTCGAGTTATATAGATTCCGATCCGTTAGGTGGTCAGAATTGGAATAGAATATAGTAATGTATGGTTCTGATTAGCAATGAATTGAGCTGCAAAAGGTGCCGCCCAAAATCGAAAAGGCTTAAAAAAAACGGTGGTTTTAGTTGTGATTAAAAAAATACTGGGTTTCTACGAAGCCGGAATCAGACACATAGATCTTCAGGATCTGATACATATAGACAAATGATAATTCTGAACTTAGGATTCGAACAGGGTGGGGGCCGGCCAACCAAATAACTTGTCGTTTATATTTTCACACTTTATATGATGATTGCTAACTTTGCAGCAACCAGCAACTCTATGAAAGTGCAAGTTTTAAATGTGCAGAATGAGATATTAAATTTACTTCGGAAAAAAGAAATATCAACAAATATTGCACGAGGTTCTTTGTTGTTCCCCCATCTATCGTTTTCTAGTGAATGTGGTATGAGCACAGGCTTATTAGGCTATTAATATATTAAAATGTTGGTACTTTTGACCATTTTATGTTTTCTATATTCATGGAAAACAACATTTTCACTCCAAAACATTCTCCATATTATTAGTAAAATAATGCTTTAAGAATTTTGTCTCTCCTTTATTTTTTTCTCCTCACGAAATTGAGACGTAGTTATATATCCAGTGAAAAAGTACTATAGAAGTACAGAGTTCAGACGTACTGTACATCGCTACTAATATTATTCCCATGCATAAAGTTTGTTCCGAACTTAGAAGAAACTTTTCGGTCAGTCTTGTGTGGAAAGTAGTTATCTGGGTCCAGTCCAAATACTTATGACTCAGTTCACATTAAAAACACCGTGTTTGTAAAATATTCACACAAATCTTCCTTTCATATCTAATGTGTGCTGTGCACAACACCTCCGTTGGGTCCAGCCAGACAGTCTTGAGCTACACGGATTTGCCGCAAAACAGCGTACGTCAAGCTCAACTTGAGCTAGCCATCGCTTGTAAGTAAGAAACACCAGGATGTTATGCGCTGGTTGAGCCTGAATCTTGTTAACCGCTTGAGTACGTCAGCTGTAGAGAACAGAAGGGTGGTAGTGATCACCAACACCAGCTCCACTCCACATATCTTTTGTTTTCTTGCAGAAAGACCAGGGTGACGCGACTACGTGCTTTACTCGTCTTCACACGCTCACTCCAATGGTTCCAGTTGTACTCTAGCTATATGCATATCTTGATACACCTGTACCTCCTCTCGTCAACGACCTATTTAAGAGTAATTAACAAAGGCAACGAACTCGTAGGGACGGAGGGAAGGGGGGGCCAGGGGGGGCCACACCCCCCAACCTCCCCAGTGCCCCATTATATAACCTCTTAATTAGCTAATAAAAATTATTAATTAGTGTTGTATTTATTTATCATCTCTTCATTGTGTTAGTCTTTATTGATATCTATATGATTTATGTCTAATATTTATGTTATTTTCTTCCTCTATTTTGTTCATGTTATTATTGTTATAGTTTTTCTTACACAATATCTTAGCTAATCTGCATAATATATGAGCAATTAGCTAGTTATGACGTTAATTAGTGCTTTATCTTTCCTCTCTTTTATTCCAGTTATTACAATGATTGTTTTCTCTATGAATTAGATTAGTTGGGTAGAGATTAGAGACTTAGGGCTATTTTTTTTCTTCGCTATAATTTTCAGTACCATTTTAGAGTTTTAACTTTCTTTTATATCGCAAAACAAATATTGATTTGGTTATTATTTATACTTTTGCTAACTCAATAGTACACGGGCATATTGGTATACCAAAACACCCCCTTATGGTCAAATCCTGGCTGCGTCCCTGCAACTCGTCAAGTATACCTAGAACTACCAAGAAGATGGAGCGGGGGAAATCACTTGCTAGGGTGAGTGGTATCTTTTTTGAAGAGGATTTCATTTGCACTGACACAAATCAAAACAAAAGCCTTCTTTGATTTTGAGTGGTACATCTCGATCAACTCTCTCTCTCTCTCTGCACTTCAAACTCCTCCTATGTACTCTCTCGCCGGGACGATCGGTCTCTCGATCTTCGCCGGGGGACAGTCTCGTGTCTCGAACGAGCTCCTTGTAAGCTCGCTGTCTCCTGATGACGACCCCGATCACGTTCGAGATTTTGGTCACGAGTTCATAGACCTCGCGACCTTCGATCTTTCAGGAGCTAGGATCATCAGCAGAAAGGACGCCGTTCGTTCATCAGGCTGATCGATGCGTCGCTCAGAACGCGCAGCAGTAGTAGATGAACCTCCGCCACGCGTTCTTCCTCTTCCTGGCGCCGGCGGCGGCCGCGACGGCCGCGGCCGCGGCGGCCTCCTTCTCCGCCAGCGGCACCGGCCCGTCCGTCGCCCTCAGCATCTCCCACATGACGTGCACGTCGCGGTACTCGCACGTCCGCACCTCCTTCCTCAGCTTCCTCAGGCCTGCATTCATCAACCCATCCGTACGTCGATGAGAAACAGTCTAAGGGTCGATCGAAGTATTACGATACAGAACAGCAGCGACGCCGCCACTTGGCGACGACGATCGACGGCTGAGAGGAAGTAGATCAGAGCGAGGCAGCTAGCAAACGTACCGGTCTTTCGCCGGAGGCCGAGGCGCGCGGCGATGCCGAGCCAGACCCTCTTCACCGGCACGGCAGCTCGGTCCATGCACATCTTCCTGTATCTCCTGCTGCTTAATTTCTTGCCGGCGGCTGGATGATGATCTCCTCTCGTCGATCCTTGGCCTTTCCTCTCCGGGTGTCCTTGCAGGCTTGCAGCTCCCACTCTCTCCCCGCCGGCCAATATATATAAGAGTTGCCCAAATCACTCGCCGGCTCCGCGCACCAGATCGAGAAGCAAACCCTGAAGCGGATGGGAGAGAAACCACTACTCCTGGCAGCTGCTTCCTGCTGATGGATGAGAGCCCGAGCCGAGGCTGGTCAGGGCCGAGACCTTTTATATGCGAGGCGGTAGCGGCGCGGGGTAGGGGGAGCGGCCGAGTGGGGGGGACAAGGGAGATGCGCGTGCGGTCCGGGGCTTTTCGATCGGGGGAGTCGGCGCGGCGCTGTCGTCCGATTTGGACGCGCGAGCAGCACGGGTTGGTCGCTGTCCCCGGCTGCGCCCCAGGTGTCGCTGTCCCCGGCTCGGGCGGGCTTCCGCGCGGGTTCCCTCGGGATCCTGGCGCCTAGCGGGCGGCCGCGTGACGCGCCTAGCGATCCCACGGCGGGGGCGCGCGTAAGCTGGTGGTACCTGCTCCGCGGAGAATCGGAAAATGAGGGCGAGAGGCCTTGGTTTTGGTTCCCAATTTCGCCTTTTCACTCATCCTATATCGTCCACCACGCGCCCCCTCGTACCTTCTTTGTTGACCAAATTGAAAGGTGAAAATCTGGTTGCAATGCACCACAATAGTTTGAGAAAACAGTGTCTCTGGATGACGAATTTCGGAGAGATCTAATGCATGCTCGGATCTTAAACATAGACTAACACATGATCATATCTTATACATAATGTAGAAGTTCTAAACTAAATGCCAGACCAGAGTTGGGCGCAGCCGTGGGACTATGGGAGTCTCTGGTGTTGATGCAGACGTCGGTGGTGTGTATTAGATGAAGATGGTTCACCGGCTAAGGGCTTAGATGTCCTCTGTAGGTGATGGATGTGAGTTGCCGAGGAGCGGTGTAGCAGCGGCCTTTCAGATGCCACTGAGATTGGCCTGGACAGGGTTTGGTCCTTCCAAAACCCTCTAACGCCTTAGCGATCAGTTTGTGGTTTGTTTCTCGTGGTAAATGACACCAGAAGCGTAACTTCTTATTTATAGATGCGTCGTGAACCAAGGAGCGAATCCTAATGGCTTAGGATTGCTGCCAATCATGAAAAATCTTATTTAATTAGAAATATGTAATTAATCTCGTGATTAATCTCAGAGTTAGCCGAGATCAATTCCAACAGTGACGGCAAATCTTTTTATCCCTGATGGCACCATTAATATATCACTAAAATGCGCTTGTCCACGACATTTTGCAAAATTGCAGTGGCATGTGAATGTGATGAGGTAATCCTTATCTATTCTAGTCAATCGAAATAACATTTCGCTTCCCCTGCCTCGTTTCGGTCGAGATCAAATATCTACGCTTACTCTTAACTACTTGTTGTCGTGTATGACACCGGTTCGCTCGCCAGATCGTTGGCTCTGATTCACAATCTCGTCACTCGCTCCACCACCGGAAAAAGGCTGCGCTGTAAACATCAGAACGTGATCGTATCACACCTCATCTCACGCCGCCCGTGCCACGGCCTCACTCCGCCTCCGGCGCTGGGCCGGGCGGATGAAAGAAAAGGCAAAATTGGGAACCAAAACCAAGGCCTCTCGCCCTCATTTTCCGATTCTCCGCGGAGCAGGTACCACCAGCTTACGCGCGCCCCCGCCGTGGGATCGCTAGGCGCGTCACGCGGCCGCCCGCTAGGCGCCAGGATCCCGAGGGAACCCGCGCGGAAGCCCGCCCGAGCCGGGGACAGCGACACCTGGGGCGCAGCCGGGGACAGCGACCAACCCGTGCTGCTCGCGCGTCCAAATCGGACGACAGCGCCGCGCCGACTCCCCCGATCGAAAAGCCCCGGACCGCACGCGCATCTCCCTTGTCCCCCCCACTCGGCCGCTCCCCCTACCCCGCGCCGCTACCGCCTCGCATATAAAAGGTCTCGGCCCTGACCAGCCTCGGCTCGGGCTCTCATCCATCAGCAGGAAGCAGCTGCCAGGAGTAGTGGTTTCTCTCCCATCCGCTTCAGGGTTTGCTTCTCGATCTGGTGCGCGGAGCCGGCGAGTGATTTGGGCAACTCTTATATATATTGGCCGGCGGGGAGAGAGTGGGAGCTGCAAGCCTGCAAGGACACCCGGAGAGGAAAGGCCAAGGATCGACGAGAGGAGATCATCATCCAGCCGCCGGCAAGAAATTAAGCAGCAGGAGATACAGGAAGATGTGCATGGACCGAGCTGCCGTGCCGGTGAAGAGGGTCTGGCTCGGCATCGCCGCGCGCCTCGGCCTCCGGCGAAAGACCGGTACGTTTGCTAGCTGCCTCGCTCTGATCTACTTCCTCTCAGCCGTCGATCGTCGTCGCCAAGTGGCGGCGTCGCTGCTGTTCTGTATCGTAATACTTCGATCGACCCTTAGACTGTTTCTCATCGACGTACGGATGGGTTGATGAATGCAGGCCTGAGGAAGCTGAGGAAGGAGGTGCGGACGTGCGAGTACCGCGACGTGCACGTCATGTGGGAGATGCTGAGGGCGACGGACGGGCCGGTGCCGCTGGCGGAGAAGGAGGCCGCCGCGGCCGCGGCCGTCGCGGCCGCCGCCGGCGCCAGGAAGAGGAAGAACGCGTGGCGGAGGTTCATCTACTACTGCTGCGCGTTCTGAGCGACGCATCGATCAGCCTGATGAACGAACGGCGTCCTTTCTGCTGATGATCCTAGCTCCTGAAAGATCGAAGGTCGCGAGGTCTATGAACTCGTGACCAAAATCTCGAACGTGATCGGGGTCGTCATCAGGAGACAGCGAGCTTACAAGGAGCTCGTTCGAGACACGAGACTGTCCCCCGGCGAAGATCGAGAGACCGATCGTCCCGGCGAGAGAGTACATAGGAGGAGTTTGAAGTGCAGAGAGAGAGAGAGAGTTGATCGAGATGTACCACTCAAAATCAAAGAAGGCTTTTGTTTTGATTTGTGTCAGTGCAAATGAAATCCTCTTCAAAAAAGATACCACTCACCCTAGCAAGTGATTTCCCCCGCTCCATCTTCTTGGTAGTTCTAGGTATACTTGACGAGTTGCAGGGACGCAGCCAGGATTTGACCATAAGGGGGTGTTTTGGTATACCAATATGCCCGTGTACTATTGAGTTAGCAAAAGTATAAATAATAACCAAATCAATATTTGTTTTGCGATATAAAAGAAAGTTAAAACTCTAAAATGGTACTGAAAATTATAGCGAAGAAAAAAAATAGCCCTAAGTCTCTAATCTCTACCCAACTAATCTAATTCATAGAGAAAACAATCATTGTAATAACTGGAATAAAAGAGAGGAAAGATAAAGCACTAATTAACGTCATAACTAGCTAATTGCTCATATATTATGCAGATTAGCTAAGATATTGTGTAAGAAAAACTATAACAATAATAACATGAACAAAATAGAGGAAGAAAATAACATAAATATTAGACATAAATCATATAGATATCAATAAAGACTAACACAATGAAGAGATGATAAATAAATACAACACTAATTAATAATTTTTATTAGCTAATTAAGAGGTTATATAATGGGGCACTGGGAGGTTGGGGGGTGTGGCCCCCCCTGGCCCCCCCTTCCCTCCGTCCCTACGAGTTCGTTGCCTTTGTTAATTACTCTTAAATAGGTCGTTGACGAGAGGAGGTACAGGTGTATCAAGATATGCATATAGCTAGAGTACAACTGGAACCATTGGAGTGAGCGTGTGAAGACGAGTAAAGCACGTAGTCGCGTCACCCTGGTCTTTCTGCAAGAAAACAAAAGATATGTGGAGTGGAGCTGGTGTTGGTGATCACTACCACCCTTCTGTTCTCTACAGCTGACGTACTCAAGCGGTTAACAAGATTCAGGCTCAACCAGCGCATAACATCCTGGTGTTTCTTACTTACAAGCGATGGCTAGCTCAAGTTGAGCTTGACGTACGCTGTTTTGCGGCAAATCCGTGTAGCTCAAGACTGTCTGGCTGGACCCAACGGAGGTGTTGTGCACAGCACACATTAGATATGAAAGGAAGATTTGTGTGAATATTTTACAAACACGGTGTTTTTAATGTGAACTGAGTCATAAGTATTTGGACTGGACCCAGATAACTACTTTCCACACAAGACTGACCGAAAAGTTTCTTCTAAGTTCGGAACAAACTTTATGCATGGGAATAATATTAGTAGCGATGTACAGTACGTCTGAACTCTGTACTTCTATAGTACTTTTTCACTGGATATATAACTACGTCTCAATTTCGTGAGGAGAAAAAAATAAAGGAGAGACAAAATTCTTAAAGCATTATTTTACTAATAATATGGAGAATGTTTTGGAGTGAAAATGTTGTTTTCCATGAATATAGAAAACATAAAATGGTCAAAAGTACCAACATTTTAATATATTAATAGCCTAATAAGCCTGTGCTCATACCACATTCACTAGAAAACGATAGATGGGGGAACAACAAAGAACCTCGTGCAATATTTGTTGATATTTCTTTTTTCCGAAGTAAATTTAATATCTCATTCTGCACATTTAAAACTTGCACTTTCATAGAGTTGCTGGTTGCTGCAAAGTTAGCAATCATCATATAAAGTGTGAAAATATAAACGACAAGTTATTTGGTTGGCCGGCCCCCACCCTGTTCGAATCCTAAGTTCAGAATTATCATTTGTCTATATGTATCAGATCCTGAAGATCTATGTGTCTGATTCCGGCTTCGTAGAAACCCAGTATTTTTTTAATCACAACTAAAACCACCGTTTTTTTTAAGCCTTTTCGATTTTGGGCGGCACCTTTTGCAGCTCAATTCATTGCTAATCAGAACCATACATTACTATATTCTATTCCAATTCTGACCACCTAACGGATCGGAATCTATATAACTCGAGATGTGGGGTACATGAGAAAACAGAAGGAAACTGAACCAATGCCCAGAAATGGCACGAGTAATTTTCACTGGATATAAATCAAAAAAGTTACCTGGTACACTATAACCTTGTTATTTTGTTATTTCATAATTACTTTTTTTTAATTTACTCAACTGAGAACAGGTGAATATATCTTCATCAACGGTAACCAGAAATTTTGTGATTCATGGTTGTGAACTTTTGACTCCAAAGCCCTCCAAACTGGCAGGCAAAGACTCAGCCGGAGATGTTTTTGTTGACAATCCATTCCAGAAATTTCACATTTTGACTGCTTGTTTGACAAAAGATTTAATCAATGTGGATAGTTGATGAGTGATGACATCCACTTGCTAAGCAACAGGTGAAGAATTTTTATTGCACCTTGCACTAAATCTGGAGAAAATGACTAGTAATACTAGCAAATGATGCAGGTAATATCCTCTCAAAGAAAGGGGGAAAAGGGCAACATTTCTCGACTTCACATGACTTCTGAGTTATGAGACAGCAGAAACTTGGAGGTCAGTGCGAGCTGCTTGTCAACCAAACCAAAGTCTGAAGTAACAAACCCAACCAGCTTCCAATAAGGAATTAAGGATGTTCTGCACCTGGTTGCATCCAAACCTGTCATCCTGTTCCTGGCCATCCCGGTGCAGCATATCTATACGGAAATTTCATCAGAGAGCTGATAAAAAAATATTTGCAGGAATATTAAATCATCGATTTAGAGAAATACAGGGGGAAGTTCAACAAAGATCCCATACTTCAACAGAAGAACTTAAGACGTCAGAGCATCTCCAAGAGTACCCAATAAATTCTACCCAAAAC
>JAHUYU010000728.1:0-18838 GCA_030439765.1 Tripidium arundinaceum | reverse complement strand
TGGTGGGAAACTAAACCTAAAATCATTGCCGAAACAGCGGGAAACCAGGAACCCTTCCCTCCGACCCCGGGCACCCACCCAAATCCGCACCCGAAACTGAAATTATTTCGCACGGGAGAAATGGGGGAAAAGGTAAAATCTCTTTTAAGCATGTAAAAAACACGCAAGAGCGAGCAAAGAGGACCTGGAAGAAGAAGCGGCCGCGCCCATTTCCAGCTTCACCGCAGCGGAGAGACCAGCCCGGCCGACCTAGGGGTCGAGAGGATAAGGACTGGGGAATGGCCTTGGGGACGTGAAATGCGGGGCTGGTGGCGCGTGGCAGCGGTGTGGGAGGGAGGGTGCCCGGGGTCGGAGGGAAGGGTTCCTGGTTTCCCGCTGTTTCGGCAATGATTTTAGGTTTAGTTTCCCGCCACTGCCGCTGGTGGGGGACAGCGGAGGGGGCAGGCGGGCAGCAGATGTGTAGCCGAGCGAGTGGCTGCCTGATTGGTCTGGTCCTGGATGGGCTGGGACTGGTCCTGGAAGAGCGAGTGTTTATCTTTTTGACTCCGTTAACTTTTATGAGAGCAGCCTCAACAGTAGAGTCAATATACTAGCTCATGAACATCCACGTCATCAATAGAGCCAACGCACAAATTCATCCTTCCAACGGTTCACGTTCTCCAAGACTATTATCTTCCCGACATATTCATTATTAAACTATGTTCGTCCTCAACCAAGCGAGTGCGTTGACGTCAGAAGTGATTCGGATCACACACCAGCAGGGCTAGTACGCTCAGGAGTTGCAAATCAACCCACAGCGCAGAGAGAACACAACGAACCGACAAAACCGATGTAGAGACCGATTAGGCCGATTTGAAGCCCGTTCTTCGCGTTAGAAACTCCCGAACACCTCCCGAGAAGACCCGTGGGGGAGGAGCACGTGGAGGATGTCCTATGATCAGTAAGACCGCCTAGAATGCCGTCAAATCTCGCCGGGGGACATGACGAACAACAAGTTAGAAAGGTGAGAGGGTAGGGTTCGTAGATATGTTTTGTTTGATGATTAAGGGTTGAATTCTTCAATCGGCCGTGATCCTCTCATATATATAGAGGAGGTGGTCTTATTCCAATAAGAAACAATTCCACATCGTAATCTCTAAGTTTCCTATCAAAAATCCTGTCTAGATCTCAACCAAAACGAATCTTAGTCGAACTGGAACAGACGAACCAGCCTAGCCGGTTTCCAAACCGACCAGGCCGGTTTTATCAGGTCTAGAAGGCAGCTCGGCCAGGCAACAACAAAGAAACCAGCCAGGCCGATTGGGCAGTGAGCAGCAGGGAGGTCGGCCTAGCCGGCCCTCAACCCGGCTAGGCCGGTTTAGCAGAGCAGCCAGCTAGCAAGGGCCTCGGCCAGCAGACAATGGGCAGCAGTCGGCCAAACCGGTCAGCAGGCTGGCAGCCAAGGAGGAGGCGCAACTCAGCCAGGAAGCGGTCTGGCCGGCCTCCATCCCAGCCAGGTCGATTGGCCAGAGGCCCAACCAGGCACTAGCAGCAGGGGCGTAGCTGGCCTAACCGGTTCCCAGGGTGGCTAGGCCGGTGTGGCGATGGGCAAACAGCAAGCAGCCCTTTTTTGACAGGGAAGGAACCGGCGTGGCCGGATTGAGGACCGGCGTGGCCGGTTTGACAGGGAAGCCTCCGCCATTTTTTTCTTTTTCTTCTCTTAGACCTCCACGCGATATTCCAAATATTAATTAGTGGCCATATTGTCTCTGGAAATATTGCCAAAAAATCCCTTCATGTTTCCAAATCAATTTTGGTCATCAACAGAGTGCAATCAGGTTAGGTAATGAGCTGGGCCCATGTTTGCATCGAGGCACGTGATTAAACCTATCTCTTCGTTCATCGCTAGCGTCAGGTTTTTCTCGCGTTCTCTCCTCCACGGCTGCAGAAATCCAACGTCAGCTATCTCTAAGCTACTCTGATGGTGGTGCCTGATAGTCCGATTTCCCCTTTAGAAAACCAGATTTTTAACCCCTTTTTATTTTATCAGGCACTTAAAGTCCTAATGGTATGGCACTAAAAGGCCCTAAAATCGCAATTTTGGGCCAATAAGTGTCATTTCCGATCGTTTTCACATCATATCATATTGATATTTTGGGATCTTCCTCCATCTCTGGATCCGAGCTCACCCTACGCGGTATGAGGGATTTCCGTAGTCAATAAAAGATATTCTACGTATAGGTATCTTCACTCACCCCCAAACTCCACTCAAGGGGGGCAATGGCTTGCTTGCCCTGCAGGGCCCGGACACCTTCGATAGCCTTCCCTCCCTGAGAGAAAAGTCACACACGTATACACGTATGTGCGTGCATGCACGATCTATTTACATGCGCATGTGCACACATGTGCGCGCGTAGATTCACTCCGTTCGCTATAATGTCCCTAGGGTCAATTATAGCTCACTCTGTTCGTCTAAGTACTCGCTATGCTCGATATAAACAACCTTACCCTTAGGGGCAAGAACGTTTATCCCTCGCTTCGCTCAAACAACACCCATAGGAAGGGAGTGTGGGGCGCCGCTCCCTTCCGTCAAGTTATATGCTTGTAAGAAAATACCTAGCATCGACCACTACTACAATAATTTTAATGGAGGCGGTCGTTTCTGGTTAATGGAGGCGGGCATAGGCGTCCGCCTCCAACCAAAGGCCTCGGTTAATCGAGGATTAATGGAGGCGGGCGCTGGTGACCGCCTCCGTAATCTTATTAATGGAGGCGGTCACCATAATACGACCGCCTCCATTAATAAGATTAACCGAGGCGGCCCTGTTAAGGTGACTGCCTCCTTTGCTTTTTTAATGGAGGCGGTTGTCATTAAGTTGACCGCCTCTGTTAATTGTTTTCCATTTAAAAAAAAGAATATAAAAATGGAATCTGATATTACAATTTGAAGTTTAATTTGAATTTGAATTACATTTTCATGTATCACACATATAAGACATTACATGCCATGCATTACATTTGAATATTACAATTTGAATATAATATAAACTGATATTATACCACAAACTTATAACAAATATTATAACATAGTCATTAAGTGCAAATGACTTCTTCCATCCATTGTTTGACATTACATGCATCACCAACCAAAATCGTCATTCAAGTTTTGAATGGTACATCACAAAGGGGTTCTAATGTTTAGATATGAAGCCAATACAAAAGTACAAAGCTGTGCTCCTAACTATCTAGCCTATGAGATCTGGTAGGATGTAGTCAGTGAGCTTTATCCCCCCGTTGCTCCAGTTTCTGATATTCTTATACTTTTCATTCAAAGCTAGGTCGCTTTCTGTGTGGAAGAATGGCTCCTTCCCTTCAAGCGCGGACTCAGTGACAAACTTGCAAATGTCAGCGACTGTTTGGTTGAATTCTTGGTCGACGTGCTGCTTCTCCCACCATTTTCTTTGTTTCTTGAGCTGCCTATAACTTTGATTGAATTTTGTGCACACCCTCAAATACTCACAAGCATAGAAGCCACACAAAACTGAGCCTTCGGGTTGTTTGGCGCACTGCAATAAAATTATAAAGTAGTAAGTATAATATAGCATGTACATTTAGTATTAAGTAGTAGTAATTAATAGTATGAAGTAGTAGTATGAAGTAGTAGCAGTGAATTAAAGTTACCGGAAATTCACGCTTGATTGCTAGTTTATAGCCATACTTCTTCTTCTTCTTCTCAGATCTCCTATCATAACACTCGGGATCTTCCACATACTTCTTATATGCACTGTACAAAGAGTCATATTATTCAGCGAACCTTAATTGGAACATGTAAGTCAAATACAATGAGTAACTACGATCACTTACTATCTTAAACATCCCTCAAATTCCTTATAACCTGCTTTGTTTGTATGCCTAAGAGAGTCAAGTATGACGGCCGATCCATCTTGAGGATAGATTAAGAAAACAATCCAATGGCCCATGATGCCCTTCCTGCACCCCCATACAATTCACACAATATAGATTTCACATGCATGCTCAAATATGACAAGTCATATTACCAAGAAATATATACGTATATATCTCGTATTTACCCGAACTGGTGAGCGGCCATGATACACCCGTTTCCTGTGATCTTCTTCATGACATCAAGCATGTACATTGAAGCCCGGTACCTATACTCGATAAGTTTGTCTTGACGGTACATCTTTCTCTGCTCCTCATTGAACTTTGCCAGGCTCTCGCTATTGTCGGGTATATCATAACCCGTAATGCTTCTCTCATTAATTAGCTGGGGATTAAGATAGTGCATATCCTTTTCCATGAATTTAGCTACATGGGCTTGCATCCTAGAAGGACAGACAAGATCGATGATGTCATGGCTTTATTTGTACATGTATCCCAAAAGTACATGTAACTATATATGCGGTTGTATCATAACTAACTTACAGGGCAAACGTGGTGACTTGTTGTATGTCGAGATCCTTTCGCCTCAATAACCTATGCATGTCATGGAAATCTATAACGATGGCACCATCGTCCTCCATGTGGAAGTAGTTTGCCGGAATCTTGATGAGATAGCTTGTTAAACCTACTTTGGCTGCTTCCATGTACCAGATGTGGAACCTCCTTACATTATGCTTTATAGCTCTGTGGAACAAAGCAGATATCGTGCTCGATATGCCAACACCGTCAGAACCCTCACAACCGAGGTCAACCCCACCAAGCCAGAACAACGACGATGACGATGGCCACAACGACGATGGCGGCAATGACAATGCCGGCCCCTCAGACAACAATCCTAGCCCAGCTGTTGACAAGAGCACCTCACATGGAGACACAGGAGCAACACAGGGCGACGTGACACCACCGTCTGGAAGTGGCCCTAAGGGGTCTAGCCAATGTCCTCCACCGCCGCGGAAGCCAGATGAAGAGTCCACACCTCCGAATCACACCAAGACGAGCTGGGAGGCCTATAAATTGGCGAACAAGTGCCCATACTCAACAGAATTTGAAAGGTTTTGCTTACTTCAAAGATAAACCCTAAACATTCAATTAAATTCTACTTGCTGATGCAATAACATCTTAAGACGTTGTACTTGTCACAGGCCGCCCTCACCGATCAACATCTGGGGTCGGTCAGATGATTGCCCCGAGAACTACAACCATGGCAAGTTCATGTTGACCTTAGGCGAACTTGTCGCAGAAAAGTGGGAGGTAAGGAGGTTCCACATCTGGTACATGGAAGCAGCCAAAGTAGGTTTAACAAGCTATCTCATCAAGATTCCGGCAAACTACTTCCACATGGAGGACGATGGTGCCATCGTTATAGATTTCCATGACATGCATAGGTTATTGAGGCGAAAGGATCTCGACATACAACAAGTCACCACGTTTGCCCTGTAAGTTAGTTATGATACAACCGCATATATAGTTACATGTACTTTTGGGATACATGTACAAATAAAGCCATGACATCATCGATCTTGTCTGTCCTTCTAGGATGCAAGCCCATGTAGCTAAATTCATGGAAAAGGATATGCACTATCTTAATCCCCAGCTAATTAATGAGAGAAGCATTACGGGTTATGATATACCCGACAATAGCGAGAGCCTGGCAAAGTTCAATGAGGAGCAGAGAAAGATGTACCGTCAAGACAAACTTATCGAGTATAGGTACCGGGCTTCAATGTACATGCTTGATGTCATGAAGAAGATCACAGGAAACGGGTGTATCATGGCCGCTCACCAGTTCGGGTAAATACGAGATATATACGTATATATTTCTTGGTAATATGACTTGTCATATTTGAGCATGCATGTGAAATCTATATTGTGTGAATTGTATGGGGGTGCAGGAAGGGCATCATGGGCCATTGGATTGTTTTCTTAATCTATCCTCAAGATGGATCGGCCGTCATACTTGACTCTCTTAGGCATACAAACAAAGCAGGTTATAAGGAATTTGAGGGATGTTTAAGATAGTAAGTGATCGTAGTTACTCATTGTATTTGACTTACATGTTCCAATTAAGGTTCGCTGAATAATATGACTCTTTGTACAGTGCATATAAGAAGTATGTGGAAGATCCCGAGTGTTATGATAGGAGATCTGAGAAGAAGAAGAAGAAGTATGGCTATAAACTAGCAATCAAGCGTGAATTTCCGGTAACTTTAATTCACTGCTACTACTTCATACTACTACTTCATACTATTAATTACTACTACTTAATACTAAATGTACATGCTATATTATACTTACTACTTTATAATTTTATTGCAGTGCGCCAAACAACCCGAAGGCTCAGTTTTGTGTGGCTTCTATGCTTGTGAGTATTTGAGGGTGTGCACAAAATTCAATCAAAGTTATAGGCAGCTCAAGAAACAAAGAAAATGGTGGGAGAAGCAGCACGTCGACCAAGAATTCAACCAAACAGTCGCTGACATTTGCAAGTTTGTCACTGAGTCCGCGCTTGAAGGGAAGGAGCCATTCTTCCACACAGAAAGCGACCTAGCTTTGAATGAAAAGTATAAGAATATCAGAAACTGGAGCAACGGGGGGATAAAGCTCACTGACTACATCCTACCAGATCTCATAGGCTAGATAGTTAGGAGCACAGCTTTGTACTTTTGTATTGGCTTCATATCTAAACATTAGAACCCCTTTGTGATGTACCATTCAAAACTTGAATGACGATTTTGGTTGGTGATGCATGTAATGTCAAACAATGGATGGAAGAAGTCATTTGCACTTAATGACTATGTTATAATATTTGTTATAAGTTTGTGGTATAATATCAGTTTATATTATATTCAAATTGTAATATTCAAATGTAATGCATGGCATGTAATGTCTTATATGTGTGATACATGAAAATGTAATTCAAATTCAAATTAAACTTCAAATTGTAATATCAGATTCCATTTTTATATTCTTTTTTTAAATGGAAAACAATTAACAGAGGCGGTCAACTTAATGACAACCGCCTCCATTAAAAAAGCAAAGGAGGCAGTCACCTTAACAGGGCCGCCTCGGTTAATCTTATTAATGGAGGCGGTCGTATTATGGTGACCGCCTCCATTAATAAGATTACGGAGGCGGTCACCAGCGCCCGCCTCCATTAATCCTCGATTAACCGAGGCCTTTGGTTGGAGGCGGACGCCTATGCCCGCCTCCATTAACCAGAAACGACCGCCTCCATTAAAATTATTGTAGTAGTGGTCGATGCTAGGTATTTTCTTACAAGCATATAACTTGACGGAAGGGAGCGGCGCCCCACACTCCCTTCCTATGGGTGTTGTTTGAGCGAAGCGAGGGATAAACGTTCTTGCCCCTAAGGGTAAGGTTGTTTATATCGAGCATAGCGAGTACTTAGACGAACAGAGTGAGCTATAATTGACCCTAGGGACATTATAGCGAACGGAGTGAATCTACGCGCGCACATGTGTGCACATGCGCATGTAAATAGATCGTGCATGCACGCACATACGTGTATACGTGTGTGACTTTTCTCTCAGGGAGGGAAGGCTATCGAAGGTGTCCGGGCCCTGCAGGGCAAGCAAGCCATTGCCCCCCTTGAGTGGAGTTTGGGGGTGAGTGAAGATACCTATACGTAGAATATCTTTTATTGACTACGGAAATCCCTCATACCGCGTAGGGTGAGCTCGGATCCAGAGATGGAGGAAGATCCCAAAATATCAATATGATATGATGTGAAAACGATCGGAAATGACACTTATTGGCCCAAAATTGCGATTTTAGGGCCTTTTAGTGCCATACCATTAGGACTTTAAGTGCCTGATAAAATAAAAAGGGGTTAAAAATCTGGTTTTCTAAAGGGGAAATCGGACTATCAGGCACCACCATCAGAGTAGCTTAGAGATAGCTGACGTTGGATTTCTGCAGCCGTGGAGGAGAGAACGCGAGAAAAACCTGACGCTAGCGATGAACGAAGAGATAGGTTTAATCACGTGCCTCGATGCAAACATGGGCCCAGCTCATTACCTAACCTGATTGCACTCTGTTGATGACCAAAATTGATTTGGAAACATGAAGGGATTTTTTGGCAATATTTCCAGAGACAATATGGCCACTAATTAATATTTGGAATATCGCGTGGAGGTCTAAGAGAAGAAAAAGAAAAAAATGGCGGAGGCTTCCCTGTCAAACCGGCCACGCCGGTCCTCAATCCGG
Source organism: Tripidium arundinaceum (assembly GCA_030439765.1). Taxonomy (NCBI): domain Eukaryota; kingdom Viridiplantae; phylum Streptophyta; class Magnoliopsida; order Poales; family Poaceae; genus Tripidium; species Tripidium arundinaceum. The sequence continues at coordinate 10,669 of JAHUYU010000728.1, read as the reverse complement.
CCACGCCGGTTCCTTCCCTGTCAAAAAAGGGCTGCTTGCTGTTTGCCCATCGCCACACCGGCCTAGCCACCCTGGGAACCGGTTAGGCCAGCTACGCCCCTGCTGCTAGTGCCTGGTTGGGCCTCTGGCCAATCGACCTGGCTGGGATGGAGGCCGGCCAGACCGCTTCCTGGCTGAGTTGCGCCTCCTCCTTGGCTGCCAGCCTGCTGACCGGTTTGGCCGACTGCTGCCCATTGTCTGCTGGCCGAGGCCCTTGCTAGCTGGCTGCTCTGCTAAACCGGCCTAGCCGGGTTGAGGGCCGGCTAGGCCGACCTCCCTGCTGCTCACTGCCCAATCGGCCTGGCTGGTTTCTTTGTTGTTGCCTGGCCGAGCTGCCTTCTAGACCTGATAAAACCGGCCTGGTCGGTTTGGAAACCGGCTAGGCTGGTTCGTCTGTTCCAGTTCGACTAAGATTCGTTTTGGTTGAGATCTAGACAGGATTTTTGATAGGAAACTTAGAGATTACGATGTGGAATTGTTTCTTATTGGAATAAGACCACCTCCTCTATATATATGAGAGGATCACGGCCGATTGAAGAATTCAACCCTTAATCATCAAACAAAACATATCTACGAACCCTACCCTCTCACCTTTCTAACTTGTTGTTCGTCATGTCCCCCGGCGAGATTTGACGGCATTCTAGGCGGTCTTACTGATCATAGGACATCCTCCACGTGCTCCTCCCCCACGGGTCTTCTCGGGAGGTGTTCGGGAGTTTCTAACGCGAAGAACGGGCTTCAAATCGGCCTAATCGGTCTCTACATCGGTTTTGTCGGTTCGTTGTGTTCTCTCTGCGCTGTGGGTTGATTTGCAACTCCTGAGCGTACTAGCCCTGCTGGTGTGTGATCCGAATCACTTCTGACGTCAACGCACTCGCTTGGTTGAGGACGAACATAGTTTAATAATGAATATGTCGGGAAGATAATAGTCTTGGAGAACGTGAACCGTTGGAAGGATGAATTTGTGCGTTGGCTCTATTGATGACGTGGATGTTCATGAGCTAGTATATTGACTCTACTGTTGAGGCTGCTCTCATAAAAGTTAACGGAGTCAAAAAGATAAACACTCGCTCTTCCAGGACCAGTCCCAGCCCATCCAGGACCAGACCAATCAGGCAGCCACTCGCTCGGCTACACATCTGCTGCCCGCCTGCCCCCTCCGCTGTCCCCCACCAGCGGCAGTGGCGGGAAACTAAACCTAAAATCATTGCCGAAACAGCGGGAAACCAGGAACCCTTCCCTCCGACCCCGGGCACCCTCCCTCCCACACCGCTGCCACGCGCCACCAGCCCCGCATTTCACGTCCCCAAGGCCATTCCCCAGTCCTTATCCTCTCGACCCCTAGGTCGGCCGGGCTGGTCTCTCCGCTGCGGTGAAGCTGGAAATGGGCGCGGCCGCTTCTTCTTCCAGGTCCTCTTTGCTCGCTCTTGCGTGTTTTTTACATGCTTAAAAGAGATTTTACCTTTTCCCCATTTCTCCCGTGCGAAATAATTTCAGTTTCGGGTGCGGATTTGGGTGGGTGCCCGGGGTCGGAGGGAAGGGTTCCTGGTTTCCCGCTGTTTCGGCAATGATTTTAGGTTTAGTTTCCCGCCACTGCCGCTGGTGGGGGACAGCGGAGGGGGCAGGCGGGCAGCAGATGTGTAGCCGAGCGAGTGGCTGCCTGATTGGTCTGGTCCTGGATGGGCTGGGACTGGTCCTGGAAGAGCGAGTGTTTATCTTTTTGACTCCGTTAACTTTTATGAGAGCAGCCTCAACAGTAGAGTCAATATACTAGCTCATGAACATCCACGTCATCAATAGAGCCAACGCACAAATTCATCCTTCCAACGGTTCACGTTCTCCAAGACTATTATCTTCCCGACATATTCATTATTAAACTATGTTCGTCCTCAACCAAGCGAGTGCGTTGACGTCAGAAGTGATTCGGATCACACACCAGCAGGGCTAGTACGCTCAGGAGTTGCAAATCAACCCACAGCGCAGAGAGAACACAACGAACCGACAAAACCGATGTAGAGACCGATTAGGCCGATTTGAAGCCCGTTCTTCGCGTTAGAAACTCCCGAACACCTCCCGAGAAGACCCGTGGGGGAGGAGCACGTGGAGGATGTCCTATGATCAGTAAGACCGCCTAGAATGCCGTCAAATCTCGCCGGGGGACATGACGAACAACAAGTTAGAAAGGTGAGAGGGTAGGGTTCGTAGATATGTTTTGTTTGATGATTAAGGGTTGAATTCTTCAATCGGCCGTGATCCTCTCATATATATAGAGGAGGTGGTCTTATTCCAATAAGAAACAATTCCACATCGTAATCTCTAAGTTTCCTATCAAAAATCCTGTCTAGATCTCAACCAAAACGAATCTTAGTCGAACTGGAACAGACGAACCAGCCTAGCCGGTTTCCAAACCGACCAGGCCGGTTTTATCAGGTCTAGAAGGCAGCTCGGCCAGGCAACAACAAAGAAACCAGCCAGGCCGATTGGGCAGTGAGCAGCAGGGAGGTCGGCCTAGCCGGCCCTCAACCCGGCTAGGCCGGTTTAGCAGAGCAGCCAGCTAGCAAGGGCCTCGGCCAGCAGACAATGGGCAGCAGTCGGCCAAACCGGTCAGCAGGCTGGCAGCCAAGGAGGAGGCGCAACTCAGCCAGGAAGCGGTCTGGCCGGCCTCCATCCCAGCCAGGTCGATTGGCCAGAGGCCCAACCAGGCACTAGCAGCAGGGGCGTAGCTGGCCTAACCGGTTCCCAGGGTGGCTAGGCCGGTGTGGCGATGGGCAAACAGCAAGCAGCCCTTTTTTGACAGGGAAGGAACCGGCGTGGCCGGATTGAGGACCGGCGTGGCCGGTTTGACAGGGAAGCCTCCGCCATTTTTTTCTTTTTCTTCTCTTAGACCTCCACGCGATATTCCAAATATTAATTAGTGGCCATATTGTCTCTGGAAATATTGCCAAAAAATCCCTTCATGTTTCCAAATCAATTTTGGTCATCAACAGAGTGCAATCAGGTTAGGTAATGAGCTGGGCCCATGTTTGCATCGAGGCACGTGATTAAACCTATCTCTTCGTTCATCGCTAGCGTCAGGTTTTTCTCGCGTTCTCTCCTCCACGGCTGCAGAAATCCAACGTCAGCTATCTCTAAGCTACTCTGATGGTGGTGCCTGATAGTCCGATTTCCCCTTTAGAAAACCAGATTTTTAACCCCTTTTTATTTTATCAGGCACTTAAAGTCCTAATGGTATGGCACTAAAAGGCCCTAAAATCGCAATTTTGGGCCAATAAGTGTCATTTCCGATCGTTTTCACATCATATCATATTGATATTTTGGGATCTTCCTCCATCTCTGGATCCGAGCTCACCCTACGCGGTATGAGGGATTTCCGTAGTCAATAAAAGATATTCTACGTATAGGTATCTTCACTCACCCCCAAACTCCACTCAAGGGGGGCAATGGCTTGCTTGCCCTGCAGGGCCCGGACACCTTCGATAGCCTTCCCTCCCTGAGAGAAAAGTCACACACGTATACACGTATGTGCGTGCATGCACGATCTATTTACATGCGCATGTGCACACATGTGCGCGCGTAGATTCACTCCGTTCGCTATAATGTCCCTAGGGTCAATTATAGCTCACTCTGTTCGTCTAAGTACTCGCTATGCTCGATATAAACAACCTTACCCTTAGGGGCAAGAACGTTTATCCCTCGCTTCGCTCAAACAACACCCATAGGAAGGGAGTGTGGGGCGCCGCTCCCTTCCGTCAAGTTATATGCTTGTAAGAAAATACCTAGCATCGACCACTACTACAATAATTTTAATGGAGGCGGTCGTTTCTGGTTAATGGAGGCGGGCATAGGCGTCCGCCTCCAACCAAAGGCCTCGGTTAATCGAGGATTAATGGAGGCGGGCGCTGGTGACCGCCTCCGTAATCTTATTAATGGAGGCGGTCACCATAATACGACCGCCTCCATTAATAAGATTAACCGAGGCGGCCCTGTTAAGGTGACTGCCTCCTTTGCTTTTTTAATGGAGGCGGTTGTCATTAAGTTGACCGCCTCTGTTAATTGTTTTCCATTTAAAAAAAAGAATATAAAAATGGAATCTGATATTACAATTTGAAGTTTAATTTGAATTTGAATTACATTTTCATGTATCACACATATAAGACATTACATGCCATGCATTACATTTGAATATTACAATTTGAATATAATATAAACTGATATTATACCACAAACTTATAACAAATATTATAACATAGTCATTAAGTGCAAATGACTTCTTCCATCCATTGTTTGACATTACATGCATCACCAACCAAAATCGTCATTCAAGTTTTGAATGGTACATCACAAAGGGGTTCTAATGTTTAGATATGAAGCCAATACAAAAGTACAAAGCTGTGCTCCTAACTATCTAGCCTATGAGATCTGGTAGGATGTAGTCAGTGAGCTTTATCCCCCCGTTGCTCCAGTTTCTGATATTCTTATACTTTTCATTCAAAGCTAGGTCGCTTTCTGTGTGGAAGAATGGCTCCTTCCCTTCAAGCGCGGACTCAGTGACAAACTTGCAAATGTCAGCGACTGTTTGGTTGAATTCTTGGTCGACGTGCTGCTTCTCCCACCATTTTCTTTGTTTCTTGAGCTGCCTATAACTTTGATTGAATTTTGTGCACACCCTCAAATACTCACAAGCATAGAAGCCACACAAAACTGAGCCTTCGGGTTGTTTGGCGCACTGCAATAAAATTATAAAGTAGTAAGTATAATATAGCATGTACATTTAGTATTAAGTAGTAGTAATTAATAGTATGAAGTAGTAGTATGAAGTAGTAGCAGTGAATTAAAGTTACCGGAAATTCACGCTTGATTGCTAGTTTATAGCCATACTTCTTCTTCTTCTTCTCAGATCTCCTATCATAACACTCGGGATCTTCCACATACTTCTTATATGCACTGTACAAAGAGTCATATTATTCAGCGAACCTTAATTGGAACATGTAAGTCAAATACAATGAGTAACTACGATCACTTACTATCTTAATCTATCCTCAAGATGGATCGGCCGTCATACTTGACTCTCTTAGGCATACAAACAAAGCAGGTTATAAGGAATTTGAGGGATGTTTAAGATAGTAAGTGATCGTAGTTACTCATTGTATTTGACTTACATGTTCCAATTAAGGTTCGCTGAATAATATGACTCTTTGTACAGTGCATATAAGAAGTATGTGGAAGATCCCGAGTGTTATGATAGGAGATCTGAGAAGAAGAAGAAGAAGTATGGCTATAAACTAGCAATCAAGCGTGAATTTCCGGTAACTTTAATTCACTGCTACTACTTCATACTACTACTTCATACTATTAATTACTACTACTTAATACTAAATGTACATGCTATATTATACTTACTACTTTATAATTTTATTGCAGTGCGCCAAACAACCCGAAGGCTCAGTTTTGTGTGGCTTCTATGCTTGTGAGTATTTGAGGGTGTGCACAAAATTCAATCAAAGTTATAGGCAGCTCAAGAAACAAAGAAAATGGTGGGAGAAGCAGCACGTCGACCAAGAATTCAACCAAACAGTCGCTGACATTTGCAAGTTTGTCACTGAGTCCGCGCTTGAAGGGAAGGAGCCATTCTTCCACACAGAAAGCGACCTAGCTTTGAATGAAAAGTATAAGAATATCAGAAACTGGAGCAACGGGGGGATAAAGCTCACTGACTACATCCTACCAGATCTCATAGGCTAGATAGTTAGGAGCACAGCTTTGTACTTTTGTATTGGCTTCATATCTAAACATTAGAACCCCTTTGTGATGTACCATTCAAAACTTGAATGACGATTTTGGTTGGTGATGCATGTAATGTCAAACAATGGATGGAAGAAGTCATTTGCACTTAATGACTATGTTATAATATTTGTTATAAGTTTGTGGTATAATATCAGTTTATATTATATTCAAATTGTAATATTCAAATGTAATGCATGGCATGTAATGTCTTATATGTGTGATACATGAAAATGTAATTCAAATTCAAATTAAACTTCAAATTGTAATATCAGATTCCATTTTTATATTCTTTTTTTTAAATGGAAAACAATTAACAGAGGCGGTCAACTTAATGACAACCGCCTCCATTAAAAAAGCAAAGGAGGCAGTCACCTTAACAGGGCCGCCTCGGTTAATCTTATTAATGGAGGCGGTCGTATTATGGTGACCGCCTCCATTAATAAGATTACGGAGGCGGTCACCAGCGCCCGCCTCCATTAATCCTCGATTAACCGAGGCCTTTGGTTGGAGGCGGACGCCTATGCCCGCCTCCATTAACCAGAAACGACCGCCTCCATTAAAATTATTGTAGTAGTGGTCGATGCTAGGTATTTTCTTACAAGCATATAACTTGACGGAAGGGAGCGGCGCCCCACACTCCCTTCCTATGGGTGTTGTTTGAGCGAAGCGAGGGATAAACGTTCTTGCCCCTAAGGGTAAGGTTGTTTATATCGAGCATAGCGAGTACTTAGACGAACAGAGTGAGCTATAATTGACCCTAGGGACATTATAGCGAACGGAGTGAATCTACGCGCGCACATGTGTGCACATGCGCATGTAAATAGATCGTGCATGCACGCACATACGTGTATACGTGTGTGACTTTTCTCTCAGGGAGGGAAGGCTATCGAAGGTGTCCGGGCCCTGCAGGGCAAGCAAGCCATTGCCCCCCTTGAGTGGAGTTTGGGGGTGAGTGAAGATACCTATACGTAGAATATCTTTTATTGACTACGGAAATCCCTCATACCGCGTAGGGTGAGCTCGGATCCAGAGATGGAGGAAGATCCCAAAATATCAATATGATATGATGTGAAAACGATCGGAAATGACACTTATTGGCCCAAAATTGCGATTTTAGGGCCTTTTAGTGCCATACCATTAGGACTTTAAGTGCCTGATAAAATAAAAAGGGGTTAAAAATCTGGTTTTCTAAAGGGGAAATCGGACTATCAGGCACCACCATCAGAGTAGCTTAGAGATAGCTGACGTTGGATTTCTGCAGCCGTGGAGGAGAGAACGCGAGAAAAACCTGACGCTAGCGATGAACGAAGAGATAGGTTTAATCACGTGCCTCGATGCAAACATGGGCCCAGCTCATTACCTAACCTGATTGCACTCTGTTGATGACCAAAATTGATTTGGAAACATGAAGGGATTTTTTGGCAATATTTCCAGAGACAATATGGCCACTAATTAATATTTGGAATATCGCGTGGAGGTCTAAGAGAAGAAAAAGAAAAAAATGGCGGAGGCTTCCCTGTCAAACCGGCCACGCCGGTCCTCAATCCGGCCACGCCGGTTCCTTCCCTGTCAAAAAAGGGCTGCTTGCTGTTTGCCCATCGCCACACCGGCCTAGCCACCCTGGGAACCGGTTAGGCCAGCTACGCCCCTGCTGCTAGTGCCTGGTTGGGCCTCTGGCCAATCGACCTGGCTGGGATGGAGGCCGGCCAGACCGCTTCCTGGCTGAGTTGCGCCTCCTCCTTGGCTGCCAGCCTGCTGACCGGTTTGGCCGACTGCTGCCCATTGTCTGCTGGCCGAGGCCCTTGCTAGCTGGCTGCTCTGCTAAACCGGCCTAGCCGGGTTGAGGGCCGGCTAGGCCGACCTCCCTGCTGCTCACTGCCCAATCGGCCTGGCTGGTTTCTTTGTTGTTGCCTGGCCGAGCTGCCTTCTAGACCTGATAAAACCGGCCTGGTCGGTTTGGAAACCGGCTAGGCTGGTTCGTCTGTTCCAGTTCGACTAAGATTCGTTTTGGTTGAGATCTAGACAGGATTTTTGATAGGAAACTTAGAGATTACGATGTGGAATTGTTTCTTATTGGAATAAGACCACCTCCTCTATATATATGAGAGGATCACGGCCGATTGAAGAATTCAACCCTTAATCATCAAACAAAACATATCTACGAACCCTACCCTCTCACCTTTCTAACTTGTTGTTCGTCATGTCCCCCGGCGAGATTTGACGGCATTCTAGGCGGTCTTACTGATCATAGGACATCCTCCACGTGCTCCTCCCCCACGGGTCTTCTCGGGAGGTGTTCGGGAGTTTCTAACGCGAAGAACGGGCTTCAAATCGGCCTAATCGGTCTCTACATCGGTTTTGTCGGTTCGTTGTGTTCTCTCTGCGCTGTGGGTTGATTTGCAACTCCTGAGCGTACTAGCCCTGCTGGTGTGTGATCCGAATCACTTCTGACGTCAACGCACTCGCTTGGTTGAGGACGAACATAGTTTAATAATGAATATGTCGGGAAGATAATAGTCTTGGAGAACGTGAACCGTTGGAAGGATGAATTTGTGCGTTGGCTCTATTGATGACGTGGATGTTCATGAGCTAGTATATTGACTCTACTGTTGAGGCTGCTCTCATAAAAGTTAACGGAGTCAAAAAGATAAACACTCGCTCTTCCAGGACCAGTCCCAGCCCATCCAGGACCAGACCAATCAGGCAGCCACTCGCTCGGCTACACATCTGCTGCCCGCCTGCCCCCTCCGCTGTCCCCCACCAGCGGCAGTGGCGGGAAACTAAACCTAAAATCATTGCCGAAACAGCGGGAAACCAGGAACCCTTCCCTCCGACCCCGGGCACCCTCCCTCCCACACCGCTGCCACGCGCCACCAGCCCCGCATTTCACGTCCCCAAGGCCATTCCCCAGTCCTTATCCTCTCGACCCCTAGGTCGGCCGGGCTGGTCTCTCCGCTGCGGTGAAGCTGGAAATGGGCGCGTGGCAGCGGTGTGGGAGGGAGGGTGCCCGGGGTCGGAGGGAAGGGTTCCTGGTTTCCCGCTGTTTCGGCAATGATTTTAGGTTTAGTTTCCCGCCACTGCCGCTGGTGGGGGACAGCGGAGGGGGCAGGCGGGCAGCAGATGTGTAGCCGAGCGAGTGGCTGCCTGATTGGTCTGGTCCTGGATGGGCTGGGACTGGTCCTGGAAGAGCGAGTGTTTATCTTTTTGACTCCGTTAACTTTTATGAGAGCAGCCTCAACAGTAGAGTCAATATACTAGCTCATGAACATCCACGTCATCAATAGAGCCAACGCACAAATTCATCCTTCCAACGGTTCACGTTCTCCAAGACTATTATCTTCCCGACATATTCATTATTAAACTATGTTCGTCCTCAACCAAGCGAGTGCGTTGACGTCAGAAGTGATTCGGATCACACACCAGCAGGGCTAGTACGCTCAGGAGTTGCAAATCAACCCACAGCGCAGAGAGAACACAACGAACCGACAAAACCGATGTAGAGACCGATTAGGCCGATTTGAAGCCCGTTCTTCGCGTTAGAAACTCCCGAACACCTCCCGAGAAGACCCGTGGGGGAGGAGCACGTGGAGGATGTCCTATGATCAGTAAGACCGCCTAGAATGCCGTCAAATCTCGCCGGGGGACATGACGAACAACAAGTTAGAAAGGTGAGAGGGTAGGGTTCGTAGATATGTTTTGTTTGATGATTAAGGGTTGAATTCTTCAATCGGCCGTGATCCTCTCATATATATAGAGGAGGTGGTCTTATTCCAATAAGAAACAATTCCACATCGTAATCTCTAAGTTTCCTATCAAAAATCCTGTCTAGATCTCAACCAAAACGAATCTTAGTCGAACTGGAACAGACGAACCAGCCTAGCCGGTTTCCAAACCGACCAGGCCGGTTTTATCAGGTCTAGAAGGCAGCTCGGCCAGGCAACAACAAAGAAACCAGCCAGGCCGATTGGGCAGTGAGCAGCAGGGAGGTCGGCCTAGCCGGCCCTCAACCCGGCTAGGCCGGTTTAGCAGAGCAGCCAGCTAGCAAGGGCCTCGGCCAGCAGACAATGGGCAGCAGTCGGCCAAACCGGTCAGCAGGCTGGCAGCCAAGGAGGAGGCGCAACTCAGCCAGGAAGCGGTCTGGCCGGCCTCCATCCCAGCCAGGTCGATTGGCCAGAGGCCCAACCAGGCACTAGCAGCAGGGGCGTAGCTGGCCTAACCGGTTCCCAGGGTGGCTAGGCCGGTGTGGCGATGGGCAAACAGCAAGCAGCCCTTTTTTGACAGGGAAGGAACCGGCGTGGCCGGATTGAGGACCGGCTAGGCCGGTTTAGCAGAGCAGCCAGCTAGCAAGGGCCTCGGCCAGCAGACAATGGGCAGCAGTCGGCCAAACCGGTCAGCAGGCTGGCAGCCAAGGAGGAGGCGCAACTCAGCCAGGAAGCGGTCTGGCCGGCCTCCATCCCAGCCAGGTCGATTGGCCAGAGGCCCAACCAGGCACTAGCAGCAGGGGCGTAGCTGGCCTAACCGGTTCCCAGGGTGGCTAGGCCGGTGTGGCGATGGGCAAACAGCAAGCAGCCCTTTTTTGACAGGGAAGGAACCGGCGTGGCCGGATTGAGGACCGGCGTGGCCGGTTTGACAGGGAAGCCTCCGCCATTTTTTTCTTTTTCTTCTCTTAGACCTCCACGCGATATTCCAAATATTAATTAGTGGCCATATTGTCTCTGGAAATATTGCCAAAAAATCCCTTCATGTTTCCAAATCAATTTTGGTCATCAACAGAGTGCAATCAGGTTAGGTAATGAGCTGGGCCCATGTTTGCATCGAGGCACGTGATTAAACCTATCTCTTCGTT
>JAHUYU010002520.1:0-20862 GCA_030439765.1 Tripidium arundinaceum | reverse complement strand
GTTATCCGGCCAGCTAAGTGAGAGCTTTGTTCAACATGACATGAGGACGTATAGTGAATCGGTCCTTAATCGACACAGACGGGGATAAACAGGCACCCAAGACCTCCATGCCTTGTTGCTTCTCTATCATGATCCCGCTCGGTCTCCATTTATAACATCATCACATGGTTATTTTTCACGATAGCAAATATAGCCAACCGTGACCAGGTAGCCACCTATATCTCGCAGGTGACAGGAAATCACCCGACTTCTACCGGTCTAAGCAGGGCTAAGCACAGATCGACCTACTCATCTAGTAAGGTACAGGTATTCATATATAGTGGACAAGGTAGGGAAATGCACCAACGGTGTCATTCAACTCCTATCAACCTAATGCATCATTCAAAAGTTATACTCATGTGCATTTATAAAAAGAATGGTAGGAGGCTTAGAATGCTCCGGGGATTGCCTGGAAGTTTGACACAAGGTCAATTCAGTTAGCTTGCACCATCTTAGTGACATCTTCGGTCCCAGTACTTGCTTTGTCCTTCCATCTTCGAGATAAGTCCACCAAACACCATCTTCGGGTTCGGCTCCAACATCACGTCCTTCACGTGGTGCATCTAGCGTACCTAAATGATATGCACAATGCAAGTGTATGAATGCACGTAAATGCAATAGGTGATGCATCACATAAAGCACTCAAGACTAGTACAAGATCACACCAAAGCATTCAACTTAAGCACATGCACAGAATCTGGATAGCAGCAGTTGTTTTCACCATAACTGAAGATCTAGACATCCAATAGGGGTGATCCTAGACTTTCTGGAAAGCTAATGAAATGGCCTACAACATTTTTATTACTATCCAGAGCTATATCAAACATTAACTAAGCCAAACAATCCAAACAAGCAATTCTGTCCAAACTGTGGACAGAACCTGATGCTAAACTTTGGCTTAAAGCTAGTGTTATAGATATCAAACAAACATGATTCTTAACTTTTTGGAAAGCTTATAAAGTTACCTACAACTTTCTTATTATCATCTTAAGATGATTCTACAGCTAACAAGGTCAATTAATTAAATGAATGTATCTCTGTCCAAAACATAGACAGAATCAAACATGCCACTTTAAACAGCTATAACTAGAGTTACACATATCCAATAAATGTGGTTCTGGACTTTTTAGAAATATTAACAAATTGTAAACAACTTTGTTATAAACATCTAGAGCTAATTCTGCTATTAACAAGGTCACACATTACAAACAAGGCAACCCTGTCTGGGTTTGGGCAGAAACAGCCACAGTACTTTAAACAGCTATAGATAAATATTTACTTAATCAAAAACTGTGATCTTTAGCTTTTTGAAAAGCTTAAGAAAAGTACTAAAACTCACTTATTGACATCAAAGCATGATTCAAAACTTAAATGGGCCAAACAATACCAACATGCAGGCCTATTCAGAATAGGAGCAAAGCAACACAGAGCATTTGTTATTTTTATAGCTCCTAAACTATAAATGCTAAAATCCTGAAATTTTTATCGGCCATCAATCATCATACAAGTAGCATGACACAAAAATTTCACATTTATTTGAGTACTACCACTACAGTTATAAAAAAATACAAGACATAACTAGTATTAAAAACCTAACTGCATAAATCTATTTTTAGAGCAAAAACTTTAAACTAAAACATAACATATTATAGATCTACTGCATAGATAATTTCACAAGGATTCCAAAAAGTCCATATTTGCTATTTTACGATTTTTCTACAATTTATTATGATTTAAACAAGATTCAGCCATTTGTGAGCATAAAAAAAAAGAAGAAAAGATCAAACAGCACTGTTCACACTATTCATATGAGTCTATGGCTTTGCAGTTAGACCCCTCCCTTTAGTCGAATTCTAGCACGAAGCCCCTGGTCGCGATTTTGAATATAGGAGGCGGCAGAGCTCGTCGATGCCGGTCGGAGGGGGCTCGTCGGCGGCGGTGGAGTGGCGGCGGATCATCAGGGGGTCCGTGCGTAGCCATTGGTGGCCGCGGCTTGAGCGGGAGGTGGCCCGTGGCCCTCTGACCATGAGTACCGGAGCCATCGGTGGATGCAGCTCCGACGGCCGAGGCTTTGGGCGGCGGCGCGGTCGGGAAGATGGCGCGAGACGAGGAAGGAGGCGATGGCGGAGCCGGCGGCGGCGTTAGCTAGGCATGAGGGTGGCCGGAAGCACGAGACGCGGTGGCGGCCGGGAGCTCCGCGGTCGTCCATGGCGGACGCGGCCGCGCTCTGGCGCCGGGTGAGAAAGGGAGGGAAAGCGAGGGCAGCGCGAGTGAAGAGGAGCGCGCTCGGCTCTCCTCATCGGCGCAGGGCTCAGGGGCACGCGGCAGGGCGGTGGGGGCGCTGCTCGCGCATGGCTGCCACGCGCTCCCCCTTTGGGTCATTTCGTCGAGCACAAAACTGATGCAACCGTACATTGACGAACACATGGCTATCATTACAGAGGAGAGGAATGGTCGTTCAGATGATTGGGTCATGAAACAGCACAGGCAACGCCTAACTTCATGGTTGAAGGACCAAAACATACCGCCTGGAGAAACCATAGATTCTATTACTGTAACACCCCAGGTGTTAGTCACCAGCTAGGCACTAGATGTGGACTAACACTAGTATGTCAAATGATGATCATGAGCTCGAGTTGTCAAGTTTGGAATTAAAGCAACACCGTTGTGCTTAATATGAAACCCTTTATAAATGACATCCTTGAGTAATGCTAAACATGTTCTTTCATGTGTCTCACATCAATCTTCATCTATATTGATCCCTGGAAAAGTTTCGTGAAGTTTGGAATCAGAAAGTCACATGAAATGATAAGTTATATACTTGTTAGAATGGCTTTATTAAGTGAATGGGAACATAGGTCATCAACCAAACCTTGAAACCTTTCCCAAACAACTCGAATTGAAATCTACAACCAAAGTTATGAAAGGTTTGTGTTGAGCACATGTCAAGGAAATGCCTCAGTCAACCGAAAACCCTAATTCCAAGGTTAATCAAGTTACTGCTTTGACCAAAGTGGAACAATAGTTTTTGTATCGGATATGAGGTTTGACCTTAAATAAAAGTTGTAGACTAAGTTGAGTACTACAAACTTTGTTTAAGGGTCAAGAGCTAGTTTGGTCCCTATCTTAGTCAAATAGAGCTCGCAATAATCGCTAAAATGCTGCTTTGGAGTTCAAATTTGGCTAAGTCTGGATTTCAGTAGCAATGACGGTTGACATCTCGCGTTCTCGGATTTTCGCTAACTAACTCAAGTTGGTCCAAAAATAAAAGTTGGAGCTAACTCAATGGAGAAGAGCATACAAAAAGTTGGGTTCAGTTTGATAGAGTTTTGACCTCCGAAAACGAGTTTCCACGATAGTTGTCAAAGCGTTGACACTGCTGTTTTTTGAACTAATTACCCGCTAATACGTAGCCCTAATGACCTTAGTGCGTTACTAAAAGTTGGAGAGCATCATGAGGGGAACAACTTTGCTTCAAGGCCCGTGTCCAAATTCGAACCCGAGCCAGCCCAAAACGTCGTCCCACCTTGCCTACTCCAGCGCCCGACACGTGCTCGACGAAATGACCCAAAGGGGGAGCGCGTGGCAGCCATGCGCGAGCAGCGCCCCCACCGCCCTGCCGCGTGCCCCTGAGCCCTGCGCCGATGAGGAGAGCCGAGCGCGCTCCTCTTCACTCGCGCTGCCCTCGCTTTCCCTCCCTTTCTCACCCGGCGCCAGAGCGCGGCCGCGTCCGCCATGGACGACCGCGGAGCTCCCGGCCGCCACCGCGTCTCGTGCTTCCGGCCACCCTCATGCCTAGCTAACGCCGCCGCCGGCTCCGCCATCGCCTCCTTCCTCGTCTCGCGCCATCTTCCCGACCGCGCCGCCGCCCAAAGCCTCGGCCGTCGGAGCTGCATCCACCGATGGCTCCGGTACTCATGGTCAGAGGGCCACGGGCCACCTCCCGCTCAAGCCGCGGCCACCAATGGCTACGCACGGACCCCCTGATGATCCGCCGCCACTCCACCGCCGCCGACGAGCCCCCTCCGACCGGCATCGACGAGCTCTGCCGCCTCCTATATTCAAAATCGCGACCAGGGGCTTCGTGCTAGAATTCGACTAAAGGGAGGGGTCTAACTGCAAAGCCATAGACTCATATGAATAGTGTGAACAGTGCTGTTTGATCTTTTCTTCTTTTTTTTTATGCTCACAAATGGCTGAATCTTGTTTAAATCATAATAAATTGTAGAAAAATCGTAAAATAGCAAATATGGACTTTTTGGAATCCTTGTGAAATTATCTATGCAGTAGATCTATAATATGTTATGTTTTAGTTTAAAGTTTTTGCTCTAAAAATAGATTTATGCAGTTAGGTTTTTAATACTAGTTATGTCTTGTATTTTTTTATAACTGTAGTGGTAGTACTCAAATAAATGTGAAATTTTTGTGTCATGCTACTTGTATGATGATTGATGGCCGATAAAAATTTCAGGATTTTAGCATTTATAGTTTAGGAGCTATAAAAATAACAAATGCTCTGTGTTGCTTTGCTCCTATTCTGAATAGGCCTGCATGTTGGTATTGTTTGGCCCATTTAAGTTTTGAATCATGCTTTGATGTCAATAAGTGAGTTTTAGTACTTTTCTTAAGCTTTTCAAAAAGCTAAAGATCACAGTTTTTGATTAAGTAAATATTTATCTATAGCTGTTTAAAGTACTGTGGCTGTTTCTGCCCAAACCCAGACAGGGTTGCCTTGTTTGTAATGTGTGACCTTGTTAATAGCAGAATTAGCTCTAGATGTTTATAACAAAGTTGTTTACAATTTGTTAATATTTCTAAAAAGTCCAGAACCACATTTATTGGATATGTGTAACTCTAGTTATAGCTGTTTAAAGTGGCATGTTTGATTCTGTCTATGTTTTGGACAGAGATACATTCATTTAATTAATTGACCTTGTTAGCTGTAGAATCATCTTAAGATGATAATAAGAAAGTTGTAGGTAACTTTATAAGCTTTCCAAAAAGTTAAGAATCATGTTTGTTTGATATCTATAACACTAGCTTTAAGCCAAAGTTTAGCATCAGGTTCTGTCCACAGTTTGGACAGAATTGCTTGTTTGGATTGTTTGGCTTAGTTAATGTTTGATATAGCTCTGGATAGTAATAAAAATGTTGTAGGCCATTTCATTAGCTTTCCAGAAAGTCTAGGATCACCCCTATTGGATGTCTAGATCTTCAGTTATGGTGAAAACAACTGCTGCTATCCAGATTCTGTGCATGTGCTTAAGTTGAATGCTTTGGTGTGATCTTGTACTAGTCTTGAGTGCTTTATGTGATGCATCACCTATTGCATTTACGTGCATTCATACACTTGCATTGTGCATATCATTTAGGTACGCTAGATGCACCACGTGAAGGACGTGATGTTGGAGCCGAACCCGAAGATGGTGTTTGGTGGACTTATCTCGAAGATGGAAGGACAAAGCAAGTACTGGGACCGAAGATGTCACTAAGATGGTGCAAGCTAACTGAATTGACCTTGTGTCAAACTTCCAGGCAATCCCCGGAGCATTCTAAGCCTCCTACCATTCTTTTTATAAATGCACATGAGTATAACTTTTGAATGATGCATTAGGTTGATAGGAGTTGAATGACACCGTTGGTGCATTTCCCTACCTTGTCCACTATATATGAATACCTGTACCTTACTAGATGAGTAGGTCGATCTGTGCTTAGCCCTGCTTAGACCGGTAGAAGTCGGGTGATTTCCTGTCACCTGCGAGATATAGGTGGCTACCTGGTCACGGTTGGCTATATTTGCTATCGTGAAAAATAACCATGTGATGATGTTATAAATGGAGACCGAGCGGGATCATGATAGAGAAGCAACAAGGCATGGAGGTCTTGGGTGCCTGTTTATCCCGGCCTGAACAAAGCTACTAGGCTTCGCGGTCGGAACGAGTTATCCGGCCAGCTAAGTGAGAGGCTGTGTTCAACATGACATGAGGACGTATAGTGAATCGGTCCTTAATCGACACAGACGGGGATAAACAGGCACCCAAGACCTCCATGCCTTGTTGCTTCTCTATCATGATCCCGCTCGGTCTCCATTTATAACATCATCACATGGTTATTTTTCACGATAGCAAATATAGCCAACCGTGACCAGGTAGCCACCTATATCTCGCAGGTGACAGGAAATCACCCGACTTCTACCGGTCTAAGCAGGGCTAAGCACAGATCGACCTACTCATCTAGTAAGGTACAGGTATTCATATATAGTGGACAAGGTAGGGAAATGCACCAACGGTGTCATTCAACTCCTATCAACCTAATGCATCATTCAAAAGTTATACTCATGTGCATTTATAAAAAGAATGGTAGGAGGCTTAGAATGCTCCGGGGATTGCCTGGAAGTTTGACACAAGGTCAATTCAGTTAGCTTGCACCATCTTAGTGACATCTTCGGTCCCAGTACTTGCTTTGTCCTTCCATCTTCGAGATAAGTCCACCAAACACCATCTTCGGGTTCGGCTCCAACATCACGTCCTTCACGTGGTGCATCTAGCGTACCTAAATGATATGCACAATGCAAGTGTATGAATGCACGTAAATGCAATAGGTGATGCATCACATAAAGCACTCAAGACTAGTACAAGATCACACCAAAGCATTCAACTTAAGCACATGCACAGAATCTGGATAGCAGCAGTTGTTTTCACCATAACTGAAGATCTAGACATCCAATAGGGGTGATCCTAGACTTTCTGGAAAGCTAATGAAATGGCCTACAACATTTTTATTACTATCCAGAGCTATATCAAACATTAACTAAGCCAAACAATCCAAACAAGCAATTCTGTCCAAACTGTGGACAGAACCTGATGCTAAACTTTGGCTTAAAGCTAGTGTTATAGATATCAAACAAACATGATTCTTAACTTTTTGGAAAGCTTATAAAGTTACCTACAACTTTCTTATTATCATCTTAAGATGATTCTACAGCTAACAAGGTCAATTAATTAAATGAATGTATCTCTGTCCAAAACATAGACAGAATCAAACATGCCACTTTAAACAGCTATAACTAGAGTTACACATATCCAATAAATGTGGTTCTGGACTTTTTAGAAATATTAACAAATTGTAAACAACTTTGTTATAAACATCTAGAGCTAATTCTGCTATTAACAAGGTCACACATTACAAACAAGGCAACCCTGTCTGGGTTTGGGCAGAAACAGCCACAGTACTTTAAACAGCTATAGATAAATATTTACTTAATCAAAAACTGTGATCTTTAGCTTTTTGAAAAGCTTAAGAAAAGTACTAAAACTCACTTATTGACATCAAAGCATGATTCAAAACTTAAATGGGCCAAACAATACCAACATGCAGGCCTATTCAGAATAGGAGCAAAGCAACACAGAGCATTTGTTATTTTTATAGCTCCTAAACTATAAATGCTAAAATCCTGAAATTTTTATCGGCCATCAATCATCATACAAGTAGCATGACACAAAAATTTCACATTTATTTGAGTACTACCACTACAGTTATAAAAAAATACAAGACATAACTAGTATTAAAAACCTAACTGCATAAATCTATTTTTAGAGCAAAAACTTTAAACTAAAACATAACATATTATAGATCTACTGCATAGATAATTTCACAAGGATTCCAAAAAGTCCATATTTGCTATTTTACGATTTTTCTACAATTTATTATGATTTAAACAAGATTCAGCCATTTGTGAGCATAAAAAAAAAGAAGAAAAGATCAAACAGCACTGTTCACACTATTCATATGAGTCTATGGCTTTGCAGTTAGACCCCTCCCTTTAGTCGAATTCTAGCACGAAGCCCCTGGTCGCGATTTTGAATATAGGAGGCGGCAGAGCTCGTCGATGCCGGTCGGAGGGGGCTCGTCGGCGGCGGTGGAGTGGCGGCGGATCATCAGGGGGTCCGTGCGTAGCCATTGGTGGCCGCGGCTTGAGCGGGAGGTGGCCCGTGGCCCTCTGACCATGAGTACCGGAGCCATCGGTGGATGCAGCTCCGACGGCCGAGGCTTTGGGCGGCGGCGCGGTCGGGAAGATGGCGCGAGACGAGGAAGGAGGCGATGGCGGAGCCGGCGGCGGCGTTAGCTAGGCATGAGGGTGGCCGGAAGCACGAGACGCGGTGGCGGCCGGGAGCTCCGCGGTCGTCCATGGCGGACGCGGCCGCGCTCTGGCGCCGGGTGAGAAAGGGAGGGAAAGCGAGGGCAGCGCGAGTGAAGAGGAGCGCGCTCGGCTCTCCTCATCGGCGCAGGGCTCAGGGGCACGCGGCAGGGCGGTGGGGGCGCTGCTCGCGCATGGCTGCCACGCGCTCCCCCTTTGGGTCATTTCGTCGAGCACGTGTCGGGCGCTGGAGTAGGCAAGGTGGGACGACGTTTTGGGCTGGCTCGGGTTCGAATTTGGACACGGGCCTTGAAGCAAAGTTGTTCCCCTCATGATGCTCTCCAACTTTTAGTAACGCACTAAGGTCATTAGGGCTACGTATTAGCGGGTAATTAGTTCAAAAAACAGCAGTGTCAACGCTTTGACAACTATCGTGGAAACTCGTTTTCGGAGGTCAAAACTCTATCAAACTGAACCCAACTTTTTGTATGCTCTTCTCCATTGAGTTAGCTCCAACTTTTATTTTTGGACCAACTTGAGTTAGTTAGCGAAAATCCGAGAACGCGAGATGTCAACCGTCATTGCTACTGAAATCCAGACTTAGCCAAATTTGAACTCCAAAGCAGCATTTTAGCGATTATTGCGAGCTCTATTTGACTAAGATAGGGACCAAACTAGCTCTTGACCCTTAAACAAAGTTTGTAGTACTCAACTTAGTCTACAACTTTTATTTAAGGTCAAACCTCATATCCGATACAAAAACTATTGTTCCACTTTGGTCAAAGCAGTAACTTGATTAACCTTGGAATTAGGGTTTTCGGTTGACTGAGGCATTTCCTTGACATGTGCTCAACACAAACCTTTCATAACTTTGGTTGTAGATTTCAATTCGAGTTGTTTGGGAAAGGTTTCAAGGTTTGGTTGATGACCTATGTTCCCATTCACTTAATAAAGCCATTCTAACAAGTATATAACTTATCATTTCATGTGACTTTCTGATTCCAAACTTCACGAAACTTTTCCAGGGATCAATATAGATGAAGATTGATGTGAGACACATGAAAGAACATGTTTAGCATTACTCAAGGATGTCATTTATAAAGGGTTTCATATTAAGCACAACGGTGTTGCTTTAATTCCAAACTTGACAACTCGAGCTCATGATCATCATTTGACATACTAGTGTTAGTCCACATCTAGTGCCTAGCTGGTGACTAACACCTGGGGTGTTACAGTAATAGAATCTATGGTTTCTCCAGGCGGTATGTTTTGGTCCTTCAACCATGAAGTTAGGCGTTGCCTGTGCTGTTTCATGACCCAATCATCTGAACGACCATTCCTCTCCTCTGTAATGATAGCCATGTGTTCGTCAATGTACGGTTGCATCAGTTTTGTGCTCGACGAAATGACCCAAAGGGGGAGCGCGTGGCAGCCATGCGCGAGCAGCGCCCCCACCGCCCTGCCGCGTGCCCCTGAGCCCTGCGCCGATGAGGAGAGCCGAGCGCGCTCCTCTTCACTCGCGCTGCCCTCGCTTTCCCTCCCTTTCTCACCCGGCGCCAGAGCGCGGCCGCGTCCGCCATGGACGACCGCGGAGCTCCCGGCCGCCACCGCGTCTCGTGCTTCCGGCCACCCTCATGCCTAGCTAACGCCGCCGCCGGCTCCGCCATCGCCTCCTTCCTCGTCTCGCGCCATCTTCCCGACCGCGCCGCCGCCCAAAGCCTCGGCCGTCGGAGCTGCATCCACCGATGGCTCCGGTACTCATGGTCAGAGGGCCACGGGCCACCTCCCGCTCAAGCCGCGGCCACCAATGGCTACGCACGGACCCCCTGATGATCCGCCGCCACTCCACCGCCGCCGACGAGCCCCCTCCGACCGGCATCGACGAGCTCTGCCGCCTCCTATATTCAAAATCGCGACCAGGGGCTTCGTGCTAGAATTCGACTAAAGGGAGGGGTCTAACTGCAAAGCCATAGACTCATATGAATAGTGTGAACAGTGCTGTTTGATCTTTTCTTCTTTTTTTTTATGCTCACAAATGGCTGAATCTTGTTTAAATCATAATAAATTGTAGAAAAATCGTAAAATAGCAAATATGGACTTTTTGGAATCCTTGTGAAATTATCTATGCAGTAGATCTATAATATGTTATGTTTTAGTTTAAAGTTTTTGCTCTAAAAATAGATTTATGCAGTTAGGTTTTTAATACTAGTTATGTCTTGTATTTTTTTATAACTGTAGTGGTAGTACTCAAATAAATGTGAAATTTTTGTGTCATGCTACTTGTATGATGATTGATGGCCGATAAAAATTTCAGGATTTTAGCATTTATAGTTTAGGAGCTATAAAAATAACAAATGCTCTGTGTTGCTTTGCTCCTATTCTGAATAGGCCTGCATGTTGGTATTGTTTGGCCCATTTAAGTTTTGAATCATGCTTTGATGTCAATAAGTGAGTTTTAGTACTTTTCTTAAGCTTTTCAAAAAGCTAAAGATCACAGTTTTTGATTAAGTAAATATTTATCTATAGCTGTTTAAAGTACTGTGGCTGTTTCTGCCCAAACCCAGACAGGGTTGCCTTGTTTGTAATGTGTGACCTTGTTAATAGCAGAATTAGCTCTAGATGTTTATAACAAAGTTGTTTACAATTTGTTAATATTTCTAAAAGTCCAGAACCACATTTATTGGATATGTGTAACTCTAGTTATAGCTGTTTAAAGTGGCATGTTTGATTCTGTCTATGTTTTGGACAGAGATACATTCATTTAATTAATTGACCTTGTTAGCTGTAGAATCATCTTAAGATGATAATAAGAAAGTTGTAGGTAACTTTATAAGCTTTCCAAAAAGTTAAGAATCATGTTTGTTTGATATCTATAACACTAGCTTTAAGCCAAAGTTTAGCATCAGGTTCTGTCCACAGTTTGGACAGAATTGCTTGTTTGGATTGTTTGGCTTAGTTAATGTTTGATATAGCTCTGGATAGTAATAAAAATGTTGTAGGCCATTTCATTAGCTTTCCAGAAAGTCTAGGATCACCCCTATTGGATGTCTAGATCTTCAGTTATGGTGAAAACAACTGCTGCTATCCAGATTCTGTGCATGTGCTTAAGTTGAATGCTTTGGTGTGATCTTGTACTAGTCTTGAGTGCTTTATGTGATGCATCACCTATTGCATTTACGTGCATTCATACACTTGCATTGTGCATATCATTTAGGTACGCTAGATGCACCACGTGAAGGACGTGATGTTGGAGCCGAACCCGAAGATGGTGTTTGGTGGACTTATCTCGAAGATGGAAGGACAAAGCAAGTACTGGGACCGAAGATGTCACTAAGATGGTGCAAGCTAACTGAATTGACCTTGTGTCAAACTTCCAGGCAATCCCCGGAGCATTCTAAGCCTCCTACCATTCTTTTTATAAATGCACATGAGTATAACTTTTGAATGATGCATTAGGTTGATAGGAGTTGAATGACACCGTTGGTGCATTTCCCTACCTTGTCCACTATATATGAATACCTGTACCTTACTAGATGAGTAGGTCGATCTGTGCTTAGCCCTGCTTAGACCGGTAGAAGTCGGGTGATTTCCTGTCACCTGCGAGATATAGGTGGCTACCTGGTCACGGTTGGCTATATTTGCTATCGTGAAAAATAACCATGTGATGATGTTATAAATGGAGACCGAGCGGGATCATGATAGAGAAGCAACAAGGCATGGAGGTCTTGGGTGCCTGTTTATCCCCGTCTGTGTCGATTAAGGACCGATTCACTATACGTCCTCATGTCATGTTGAACACAGCCTCTCACTTAGCTGGCCGGATAACTCGTTCCGACCGCGAAGCCTAGTAGCTTTGTTCAGGCCGGGATTAGGGCAGTTGGTGCACCCACTGGAGGAAGGAAGGATGTGCGGGGACATGGTATGACCAAGGGCAAGCAGGGCCTGATGCATCTTGGCAACTGGTTGGTCCCTGAGTGGATGGCCCTGGTCAAACCCGCGGCGCTACCTGAATAATACCAACAGTGATCTAAGGCTGCCTTCGCGAGGTATGCCTGGGTTTGTGTTAGGAATACCCCCAGATCTGGTTGCAATCGATTCGAATCATCGTCTTTCCCGGATAGTGAGAACTTGACTAAGCAGCGGCAACATAGTGCTACTTGATGGAACATGATGGTTATGATGAATATATGATAAACCGGATATGGTTACTACTGTGATGCTTATTAATCAAGTGTCTGCTATAGACTAGGTGCAAATCTAGCTATGATAAGCTTCACTGAACTTGATGCTAAAAGTTGACTAAAATATTGAAGGTAAGGACTAATTATAGTAATGCTCTTTTTGCAAAGTCATGCTATCCAACCAACTCCACCAAATAAGCTTGCATATCCTTGAGAGTCTTTTTATTTCTCTCCTGTCGGGTAAGTCTGGCTGAGTACATTCGAGTACTCAGGGTTTATCCCACCATGTTGCAGGTGAAGCTCTCAGCTTGTTGAAGATGGTGGCTAAGTGCCGGTGGGCTCGGCGACTCCATATTTGTTTCTCATCTATGTGCTATTGTTGGAGGATGTCACTTAAAGCTAGCAATGTATTTCAACTTATGTTATTGTATCATTTCAAAGCTTTGTTGCTTTCCATAATCAGATTTGAACTCTTTATCGTATTAATTATTGGTGAACTCTTTCGTAATCTTATTTTCGCTGCAAACTCCTTGTATGTGATGTGTATTTGCTTAATCGTGTGATCTTGGTTGTGAAGTTGATTTACCGAGGTCTTTTGGGACACTCGGTGGACTACCGGGTTTATATAAGAGAAAGTATGCGAGTGTCAACGTGTTTAGCGGGGACATCCATACTTGATCTTGTATAAATTGGGCGATTCTGTCACAATTACCATCAGTAGGTTGGCGGAGGGGCCATCGAGACAAGTGACATCTTGGAATGCTTACGACATCAATGGGTACACATACTATACCCACACAAAGGATAGTAAAAGTGTGAACCAAAACAACGGCGTTCGAATAGAGGCAGTCGACGGAGTGGGGTGAAAGATCCCGTTCTTTGGCATAATTGAAGATATATGGGAACTTGACTATGGAAGAGATCTAAAGGTGGCCCCGTTTCGATGCCGCTGGATCAAGCAACATCAAGTCAAGATCGGATTGAGAGTCCTGGACCTCGGTAAATCAACTTCACAACCAAGATCACACGATTAAGCAAATACACATCACATACAAGGAGTTTGCAGCGAAAATAAGATTACGAAAGAGTTCACCAATAATTAATACGATAAAGAGTTCAAATCTGATTATGGAAAGCAACAAAGCTTTGAAATGATACAATAACATAAGTTGAAATACATTGCTAGCTTTAAGTGACATCCTCCAACAATAGCACATAGATGAGAAACAAATATGGAGTCGCCGAGCCCACCGGCACTTAGCCACCATCTTCAACAAGCTGAGAGCTTCACCTGCAACATGGTGGGATAAACCCTGAGTACTCGAATGTACTCAGCCAGACTTACCCGACAGGAGAGAAATAAAAAGACTCTCAAGGATATGCAAGCTTATTTGGTGGAGTTGGTTGGATAGCATGACTTTGCAAAAAGAGCATTACTATAATTAGTCCTTACCTTCAATATTTTAGTCAACTTTTAGCATCAAGTTCAGTGAAGCTTATCATAGCTAGATTTGCACCTAGTCTATAGCAGACACTTGATTAATAAGCATCACAGTAGTAACCATATCCGGTTTATCATATATTCATCATAACCATCATGTTCCATCAAGTAGCACTATGTTGCCGCTGCTTAGTCAAGTTCTCACTATCCGGGAAAGACGATGATTCGAATCGATTGCAACCAGATCTGGGGGTATTCCTAACACAAACCCAGGCATACCTCGCGAAGGCAGCCTTAGATCACTGTTGGTATTATTCAGGTAGCGCCGCGGGTTTGACCAGGGCCATCCACTCAGGGACCAACCAGTTGCCAAGATGCATCAGGCCCTGCTTGCCCTTGGTCATACCATGTCCCCGCACATCCTTCCTTCCTCCAGTGGGTGCACCAACTGCCCTAATCCCGGCCTGAACAAAGCTACTAGGCTTCGCGGTCGGAACGAGTTATCCGGCCAGCTAAGTGAGAGGCTGTGTTCAACATGACATGAGGACGTATAGTGAATCGGTCCTTAATCGACACAGACGGGGATAAACAGGCACCCAAGACCTCCATGCCTTGTTGCTTCTCTATCATGATCCCGCTCGGTCTCCATTTATAACATCATCACATGGTTATTTTTCACGATAGCAAATATAGCCAACCGTGACCAGGTAGCCACCTATATCTCGCAGGTGACAGGAAATCACCCGACTTCTACCGGTCTAAGCAGGGCTAAGCACAGATCGACCTACTCATCTAGTAAGGTACAGGTATTCATATATAGTGGACAAGGTAGGGAAATGCACCAACGGTGTCATTCAACTCCTATCAACCTAATGCATCATTCAAAAGTTATACTCATGTGCATTTATAAAAAGAATGGTAGGAGGCTTAGAATGCTCCGGGGATTGCCTGGAAGTTTGACACAAGGTCAATTCAGTTAGCTTGCACCATCTTAGTGACATCTTCGGTCCCAGTACTTGCTTTGTCCTTCCATCTTCGAGATAAGTCCACCAAACACCATCTTCGGGTTCGGCTCCAACATCACGTCCTTCACGTGGTGCATCTAGCGTACCTAAATGATATGCACAATGCAAGTGTATGAATGCACGTAAATGCAATAGGTGATGCATCACATAAAGCACTCAAGACTAGTACAAGATCACACCAAAGCATTCAACTTAAGCACATGCACAGAATCTGGATAGCAGCAGTTGTTTTCACCATAACTGAAGATCTAGACATCCAATAGGGGTGATCCTAGACTTTCTGGAAAGCTAATGAAATGGCCTACAACATTTTTATTACTATCCAGAGCTATATCAAACATTAACTAAGCCAAACAATCCAAACAAGCAATTCTGTCCAAACTGTGGACAGAACCTGATGCTAAACTTTGGCTTAAAGCTAGTGTTATAGATATCAAACAAACATGATTCTTAACTTTTTGGAAAGCTTATAAAGTTACCTACAACTTTCTTATTATCATCTTAAGATGATTCTACAGCTAACAAGGTCAATTAATTAAATGAATGTATCTCTGTCCAAAACATAGACAGAATCAAACATGCCACTTTAAACAGCTATAACTAGAGTTACACATATCCAATAAATGTGGTTCTGGACTTTTTAGAAATATTAACAAATTGTAAACAACTTTGTTATAAACATCTAGAGCTAATTCTGCTATTAACAAGGTCACACATTACAAACAAGGCAACCCTGTCTGGGTTTGGGCAGAAACAGCCACAGTACTTTAAACAGCTATAGATAAATATTTACTTAATCAAAAACTGTGATCTTTAGCTTTTTGAAAAGCTTAAGAAAAGTACTAAAACTCACTTATTGACATCAAAGCATGATTCAAAACTTAAATGGGCCAAACAATACCAACATGCAGGCCTATTCAGAATAGGAGCAAAGCAACACAGAGCATTTGTTATTTTTATAGCTCCTAAACTATAAATGCTAAAATCCTGAAATTTTTATCGGCCATCAATCATCATACAAGTAGCATGACACAAAAATTTCAGGATTTTAGCATTTATAGTTTAGGAGCTATAAAAATAACAAATGCTCTGTGTTGCTTTGCTCCTATTCTGAATAGGCCTGCATGTTGGTATTGTTTGGCCCATTTAAGTTTTGAATCATGCTTTGATGTCAATAAGTGAGTTTTAGTACTTTTCTTAAGCTTTTCAAAAAGCTAAAGATCACAGTTTTTGATTAAGTAAATATTTATCTATAGCTGTTTAAAGTACTGTGGCTGTTTCTGCCCAAACCCAGACAGGGTTGCCTTGTTTGTAATGTGTGACCTTGTTAATAGCAGAATTAGCTCTAGATGTTTATAACAAAGTTGTTTACAATTTGTTAATATTTCTAAAAAGTCCAGAACCACATTTATTGGATATGTGTAACTCTAGTTATAGCTGTTTAAAGTGGCATGTTTGATTCTGTCTATGTTTTGGACAGAGATACATTCATTTAATTAATTGACCTTGTTAGCTGTAGAATCATCTTAAGATGATAATAAGAAAGTTGTAGGTAACTTTATAAGCTTTCCAAAAAGTTAAGAATCATGTTTGTTTGATATCTATAACACTAGCTTTAAGCCAAAGTTTAGCATCAGGTTCTGTCCACAGTTTGGACAGAATTGCTTGTTTGGATTGTTTGGCTTAGTTAATGTTTGATATAGCTCTGGATAGTAATAAAAATGTTGTAGGCCATTTCATTAGCTTTCCAGAAAGTCTAGGATCACCCCTATTGGATGTCTAGATCTTCAGTTATGGTGAAAACAACTGCTGCTATCCAGATTCTGTGCATGTGCTTAAGTTGAATGCTTTGGTGTGATCTTGTACTAGTCTTGAGTGCTTTATGTGATGCATCACCTATTGCATTTACGTGCATTCATACACTTGCATTGTGCATATCATTTAGGTACGCTAGATGCACCACGTGAAGGACGTGATGTTGGAGCCGAACCCGAAGATGGTGTTTGGTGGACTTATCTCGAAGATGGAAGGACAAAGCAAGTACTGGGACCGAAGATGTCACTAAGATGGTGCAAGCTAACTGAATTGACCTTGTGTCAAACTTCCAGGCAATCCCCGGAGCATTCTAAGCCTCCTACCATTCTTTTTATAAATGCACATGAGTATAACTTTTGAATGATGCATTAGGTTGATAGGAGTTGAATGACACCGTTGGTGCATTTCCCTACCTTGTCCACTATATATGAATACCTGTACCTTACTAGATGAGTAGGTCGATCTGTGCTTAGCCCTGCTTAGACCGGTAGAAGTCGGGTGATTTCCTGTCACCTGCGAGATATAGGTGGCTACCTGGTCACGGTTGGCTATATTTGCTATCGTGAAAAATAACCATGTGATGATGTTATAAATGGAGACCGAGCGGGATCATGATAGAGAAGCAACAAGGCATGGAGGTCTTGGGTGCCTGTTTATCCCCGTCTGTGTCGATTAAGGACCGATTCACTATACGTCCTCATGTCATGTTGAACACAGCCTCTCACTTAGCTGGCCGGATAACTCGTTCCGACCGCGAAGCCTAGTAGCTTTGTTCAGGCCGGGATTAGGGCAGTTGGTGCACCCACTGGAGGAAGGAAGGATGTGCGGGGACATGGTATGACCAAGGGCAAGCAGGGCCTGATGCATCTTGGCAACTGGTTGGTCCCTGAGTGGATGGCCCTGGTCAAACCCGCGGCGCTACCTGAATAATACCAACAGTGATCTAAGGCTGCCTTCGCGAGGTATGCCTGGGTTTGTGTTAGGAATACCCCCAGATCTGGTTGCAATCGATTCGAATCATCGTCTTTCCCGGATAGTGAGAACTTGACTAAGCAGCGGCAACATAGTGCTACTTGATGGAACATGATGGTTATGATGAATATATGATAAACCGGATATGGTTACTACTGTGATGCTTATTAATCAAGTGTCTGCTATAGACTAGGTGCAAATCTAGCTATGATAAGCTTCACTGAACTTGATGCTAAAAGTTGACTAAAATATTGAAGGTAAGGACTAATTATAGTAATGCTCTTTTTGCAAAGTCATGCTATCCAACCAACTCCACCAAATAAGCTTGCATATCCTTGAGAGTCTTTTTATTTCTCTCCTGTCGGGTAAGTCTGGCTGAGTACATTCGAGTACTCAGGGTTTATCCCACCATGTTGCAGGTGAAGCTCTCAGCTTGTTGAAGATGGTGGCTAAGTGCCGGTGGGCTCGGCGACTCCATATTTGTTTCTCATCTATGTGCTATTGTTGGAGGATGTCACTTAAAGCTAGCAATGTATTTCAACTTATGTTATTGTATCATTTCAAAGCTTTGTTGCTTTCCATAATCAGATTTGAACTCTTTATCGTATTAATTATTGGTGAACTCTTTCGTAATCTTATTTTCGCTGCAAACTCCTTGTATGTGATGTGTATTTGCTTAATCGTGTGATCTTGGTTGTGAAGTTGATTTACCGAGGTCCAGGACTCTCAATCCGATCTTGACTTGATGTTGCTTGATCCAGCGGCATCGAAACGGGGCCACCTTTAGATCTCTTCCATAGTCAAGTTCCCATATATCTTCAATTATGCCAAAGAACGGGATCTTTCACCCCACTCCGTCGACTGCCTCTATTCGAACGCCGTTGTTTTGGTTCACACTTTTACTATCCTTTGTGTGGGTATAGTATGTGTACCCATTGATGTCGTAAGCATTCCAAGATGTCACTTGTCTCGATGGCCCCTCCGCCAACCTACTGATGGTAATTGTGACAGAATCGCCCAATTTATACAAGATCAAGTATGGATGTCCCCGCTAAACACGTTGACACTCGCATACTTTCTCTTATATAAACCCGGTAGTCCACCGAGTGTCCCAAAAGACCTCGGTAAATCAACTTCACAACCAAGATCACACGATTAAGCAAATACACATCACATACAAGGAGTTTGCAGCGAAAATAAGATTACGAAAGAGTTCACCAATAATTAATACGATAAAGAGTTCAAATCTGATTATGGAAAGCAACAAAGCTTTGAAATGATACAATAACATAAGTTGAAATACATTGCTAGCTTTAAGTGACATCCTCCAACAATAGCACATAGATGAGAAACAAATATGGAGTCGCCGAGCCCACCGGCACTTAGCCACCATCTTCAACAAGCTGAGAGCTTCACCTGCAACATGGTGGGATAAACCCTGAGTACTCGAATGTACTCAGCCAGACTTACCCGACAGGAGAGAAATAAAAAGACTCTCAAGGATATGCAAGCTTATTTGGTGGAGTTGGTTGGATAGCATGACTTTGCAAAAAGAGCATTACTATAATTAGTCCTTACCTTCAATATTTTAGTCAACTTTTAGCATCAAGTTCAGTGAAGCTTATCATAGCTAGATTTGCACCTAGTCTATAGCAGACACTTGATTAATAAGCATCACAGTAGTAACCATATCCGGTTTATCATATATTCATCATAACCATCATGTTCCATCAAGTAGCACTATGTTGCCGCTGCTTAGTCAAGTTCTCACTATCCGGGAAAGACGATGATTCGAATCGATTGCAACCAGATCTGGGGGTATTCCTAACACAAACCCAGGCATACCTCGCGAAGGCAGCCTTAGATCACTGTTGGTATTATTCAGGTAGCGCCGCGGGTTTGACCAGGGCCATCCACTCAGGGACCAACCAGTTGCCAAGATGCATCAGGCCCTGCTTGCCCTTGGTCATACCATGTCCCCGCACATCCTTCCTTCCTCCAGTGGGTGCACCAACTGCCCTAATCCCGGCCTGAACAAAGCTACTAGGCTTCGCGGTCGGAACGAGTTATCCGGCCAGCTAAGTGAGAGGCTGTGTTCAACATGACATGAGGACGTATAGTGAATCGGTCCTTAATCGACACAGACGGGGATAAACAGGCACCCAAGACCTCCATGCCTTGTTGCTTCTCTATCATGATCCCGCTCGGTCTCCATTTATAACATCATCACATGGTTATTTTTCACGATAGCAAATATAGCCAACCGTGACCAGGTAGCCACCTATATCTCGCAGGTGACAGGAAATCACCCGACTTCTACCGGTCTAAGCAGGGCTAAGCACAGATCGACCTACTCATCTAGTAAGGTACAGGTATTCATATATAGTGGACAAGGTAGGGAAATGCACCAACGGTGTCATTCAACTCCTATCAACCTAATGCATCATTCAAAAGTTATACTCATGTGCATTTATAAAAAGAATGGTAGGAGGCTTAGAATGCTCCGGGGATTGCCTGGAAGTTTGACACAAGGTCAATTCAGTTAGCTTGCACCATCTTAGTGACATCTTCGGTCCCAGTACTTGCTTTGTCCTTCCATCTTCGAGATAAGTCCACCAAACACCATCTTCGGGTTCGGCTCCAACATCACGTCCTTCACGTGGTGCATCTAGCGTACCTAAATGATATGCACAATGCAAGTGTATGAATGCACGTAAATGCAATAGGTGATGCATCACATAAAGCACTCAAGACTAGTACAAGATCACACCAAAGCATTCAACTTAAGCACATGCACAGAATCTGGATAGCAGCAGTTGTTTTCACCATAACTGAAGATCTAGACATCCAATAGGGGTGATCCTAGACTTTCTGGAAAGCTAATGAAATGGCCTACAACATTTTTATTACTATCCAGAGCTATATCAAACATTAACTAAGCCAAACAATCCAAACAAGCAATTCTGTCCAAACTGTGGACAGAACCTGATGCTAAACTTTGGCTTAAAGCTAGTGTTATAGATATCAAACAAACATGATTCTTAACTTTTTGGAAAGCTTATAAAGTTACCTACAACTTTCTTATTATCATCTTAAGATGATTCTACAGCTAACAAGGTCAATTAATTAAATGAATGTATCTCTGTCCAAAACATAGACAGAATCAAACATGCCACTTTAAACAGCTATAACTAGAGTTACACATATCCAATAAATGTGGTTCTGGACTTTTTAGAAATATTAACAAATTAA
>JAHUYU010002572.1:0-19892 GCA_030439765.1 Tripidium arundinaceum | reverse complement strand
TTTCCCGCGCGAAGAGGGGTCGGGGTGGACGCCGGTGCCGGCTGTATGATCTTGAACTCTAATACACGCACAAATATTCAGTGGCTAATCCTAGAACTACAAAGGAAACCGCAAGAACACAGAAGAACATGGAGAACGTGGAAACTGTCCGAGGACAGAGCTGTTTTTCTCTGATTATAGAAGACAATACAAAGTGAACTAAAATGGTTCAAGCAGCACTAATAGAAGCCTCTACTAGCTACTTATACCAGCTGCTAATACACATCATAACTCCTAAGCGACTGCATTTAACATGAGTTACAAACTGCCCTCAGGCCCACACACACGACGTGGGCGCGGTCACTGCGTCAACTGCAGACTCCTGCCTGACGCCGTTTGTTCAAACACCAAGTTTCCCGCCTTGTTTTCACTGCATCAGCTCCAGGCAGCGCAGCAGGATTAACCCAACATACTCCCCCTTAATTCTGATGTGCACCAAGATCCCTCACAGGTTCACACCGAGCAGGTGTTTCATCACAGCCAGCTTACCAGCTGGTAATGGCTTCGTTAGTGAATCTACATTCTGCTCCTCTGTGCAGACTCGCTTCACTGTAATTTGTCCCCCTCTCAATCCACTCTCTGATGAAATGGTATTCGATGTCTATATGCTTGCTTCTCCCATGAAAGACAGGGTCAACATAGAGTGTCACCACACTCGGCTCCCTTGCTGTTAACTCACTCAACAAGTTTCTGAGCCACAAAGCTTGCATGGCTGCAACTGTAGCAGCCATAAACTCAGCCTCACATGATGATAGAGCAACCGTCTTTTGTTTCAGAGAACACCAGGAGATCAAGCTTTCATTTAGATAAAAGGCCATCCCACCAGTGCTTCTTTTATTCAGATCACCTCCCAAGTCACTATCAGAGTACCCAACTAGCACCTATTCATCCTTCCCTTGAGTATACACCAACCCAAGACTGATGGTCCCTTTCAGATACCTCAAAATCTACTTCACTGCCTTTGAGTGTATCACTGTTGGTTTCTCCATAAACCTGCTAACCATCCCAACTGAAAAAGATAGATTAGGTCTAGTGTGTAACAAATATCTGAGACAGCCAATGATTTTTCTATACTCAGTTGCATCAATTAGCTGCCCTCCCTTGTCCTCATGTAACTTGGTCCCTGGATCCATAGGAATTTTTGCTGGATTGCAGTTTGTCATACCAAATTGTGACAGAACTTTTCTTGCATACCCTGACTGTTTAACCATCATATGATCTGCTTGCTGATCCACCTCTATACCAAGATAATAGGATAGCAAACCCAAATCACTCATTTCAAACTCCTTAGTCATTTGGCACTTGAATGCATCAATCTCTGTTGGTTCACCACCAGTGACTATTAAGTCATCCACATATACTCCTTAGATAATGGCACCTAGAGCTTTGAATGTCAGACTTGACAAGAGCTTAAAGAAGCTGGCTTTCAAAAGATGTGCTAGTGAGCAGGTAGTTTATATAAGAGGAGTTGGTATAGGTGCCATTATCTAAGGAGTATATGTGGATGACTTAATAGTCACTGGTGGTGAACCAACAGAGATTGATGCATTCAAGTGCCAAATGACTAAGGAGTTTGAAATGAGTGATTTGGGTTTGCTATCCTATTATCTTGGTATAGAGGTGGATCAGCAAGCAGATCATATGATGGTTAAACAGTCAGGGTATGCAAGAAAAGTTCTGTCACAATTTGGTATGACAAACTGCAATCCAGCAAAAATTCCTATGGATCCAGGGACCAAGTTACATGAGGACAAGGGAGGGCAGCTAATTGATGCAACTGAGTATAGAAAAATCATTGGCTGTCTCAGATATTTGTTACACACTAGACCTAATCTATCTTTTTCAGTTGGGATGGTTAGCAGGTTTATGGAGAAACCAACAGTGATACACTCAAAGGCAGTGAAGTAGATTTTGAGGTATCTGAAAGGGACCATCAGTCTTGGGTTGGTGTATACTCAAGGGAAGGATGAATAGGTGCTAGTTGGGTACTCTGATAGTGACTTGGGAGGTGATCTGAATAAAAGAAGCACTGGTGGGATGGCCTTTTATCTAAATGAAAGCTTGATCTCCTGGTGTTCTCTGAAACAAAAGACGGTTGCTCTATCATCATGTGAGGCTGAGTTTATGGCTGCTACAGTTGCAGCCATGCAAGCTTTGTGGCTCAGAAACTTGTTGAGTGAGTTAACAGCAAGGGAGCCGAGTGTGGTGACACTCTATGTTGACCCTGTCTTTCATGGGAGAAGCAAGCATATAGACATCGAATACCATTTCATCAGAGAGTGGATTGAGAGGGGGACAAATTACAGTGAAGCGAGTCTGCACAGAGGAGCAGAATGTAGATTCACTAACGAAGCCATTACCAGCTGGTAAGCTGGCTGTGATGAAACACCTGCTCGGTGTGAACCTGTGAGGGATCTTGGTGCACATCAGAATTAAGGGGGAGTATGTTGGGTTAATCCTGCTGCGCTGCCTGGAGCTGATGCAGTGAAAACAAGGCGGGAAACTTGGTGTTTGAACAAACGGCGTCAGGCAGGAGTCTGCAGTTGACGCAGTGACCGCGCCCACGTCGTGTGTGTGGGCCTGAGGGCAGTTTGTAACTCATGTTAAATGCAGTCGCTTAGGAGTTATGATGTGTATTAGCAGCTGGTATAAGTAGCTAGTAGAGGCTTCTATTAGTGCTGCTTGAACCATTTTAGTTCACTTTGTATTGTCTTCTATAATCAGAGAAAAACAGCTCTGTCCTCGGACAGTTTTCCACGTTCTCCATGTTCTTCTGTGTTCTTGCGGTTTCCTTTGTGTTCTAGGATTTGCCACTGAATATTTGTGCGTGTATTAGAGTTCAAGATCATACAGCCGGCACCGGCGTCCAACCCCGACCCCTCTTCGCGCTTTGGATGAGCTCGTGTTTCCCGCTGGCCACAGCCGAGGCCGTGAACCGAGTGCCGGTTGTATGATCTTGAACTCTAATACACGCACAAATATTCAGTGGCTAATCCTAGAATACAAAGGAAACCGCAAGAACACAGAAGAACATGGAGAACGTGGAAACTGTCCGAGGACAGAGCTGTTTTTCTCTGATTATAGAAGACAATACAAAGTGAACTAAAATGGTTCAAGCAGCACTAATAGAAGCCTCTACTAGCTACTTATACCAGCTGCTAATACACATCATAACTCCTAAGCGACTGCATTCAACAGGGCTAGCTAAATTGACATTTGACGAGTAAATGGTGGTAACCTGCAGGTCCTGCAGCCAGTGGATCACCAAATTCGATGACGTCCCGCCCGGCCGCGCGGTCGTTCTTGTGGGCTCACCGCGGTTCCTCGCATACGCTGTGGACTTCGGCTTCGGGAGGGGCCAGCGAGGGTGGAGAAGACGTCACTCAACCACGACGGCGAGATCTCCCTTGTTGCTGGGAGGGAGGCTGGCTCGGTTCAGGCGTCGGTGATCCTCTCCGCTGACAAGATGCCAGCGTTCCTTGAGATGTTTGTTATCAATGTCTGATTCGTGCCAACATGGTATCAAATGGCCATGTCTGGGCTGGATGACTTTTCAATTTCATTGAACTTTTTGCTCCCTATAACCTTAAGGTACCTGAACCGGGGTATCGGGTGTCTGCAAAGACAATCTCCTGACGCATCTCTCGTACGGTCTCGCCAGTGCCGCCCGCGGAGAGGAAGAACGCGGGCCGGGGACGAGCTCCAAGGCCCCGCCCACGCTCGCGTCCGCGGCGCCTCGCCGGCACCGGCGTCCAACCCCGACCCCTCTTCGCGCTTTGGATGAGCTCGTGTTTCCCGCTGGCCACAACCGAGGCCGTGAGCCGAGTGCCGGTTGTATGATCTTGAACTCTAATACACGCACAAATATTCAGTGGCAAATCCTAGAACACAAAGGAAACCGCAAGAACACAGAAGAACATGGAGAACGTGGAAACTGTCCGAGGACAGAGCTGTTTTTCTCTGATTATAGAAGACAATACAAAGTGAACTAAAATGGTTCAAGCAGCACTAATAGAAGCCTCTACTAGCTACTTATACCAGCTGCTAATACACATCATAACTCCTAAGCGACTGCATTTAACATGAGTTACAAACTGCCCTCAGGCCCACACACACGACGTGGGCGCGGTCACTGCGTCAACTGCAGACTCCTGCCTGACGCCGTTTGTTCAAACACCAAGTTTCCCGCCTTGTTTTCACTGCATCAGCTCCAGGCAGCGCAGCAGGATTAACCCAACATACTCCCCCTTAATTCTGATGTGCACCAAGATCCCTCACAGGTTCACACCGAGCAGGTGTTTCATCACAGCCAGCTTACCAGCTGGTAATGGCTTCGTTAGTGAATCTACATTCTGCTCCTCTGTGCAGACTCGCTTCACTGTAATTTGTCCCCCTCTCAATCCACTCTCTGATGAAATGGTATTCGATGTCTATATGCTTGCTTCTCCCATGAAAGACAGGGTCAACATAGAGTGTCACCACACTCGGCTCCCTTGCTGTTAACTCACTCAACAAGTTTCTGAGCCACAAAGCTTGCATGGCTGCAACTGTAGCAGCCATAAACTCAGCCTCACATGATGATAGAGCAACCGTCTTTTGTTTCAGAGAACACCAGGAGATCAAGCTTTCATTTAGATAAAAGGCCATCCCACCAGTGCTTCTTTTATTCAGATCACCTCCCAAGTCACTATCAGAGTACCCAACTAGCACCTATTCATCCTTCCCTTGAGTATACACCAACCCAAGACTGATGGTCCCTTTCAGATACCTCAAAATCTACTTCACTGCCTTTGAGTGTATCACTGTTGGTTTCTCCATAAACCTGCTAACCATCCCAACTGAAAAAGATAGATTAGGTCTAGTGTGTAACAAATATCTGAGACAGCCAATGATTTTTCTATACTCAGTTGCATCAATTAGCTGCCCTCCCTTGTCCTCATGTAACTTGGTCCCTGGATCCATAGGAATTTTTGCTGGATTGCAGTTTGTCATACCAAATTGTGACAGAACTTTTCTTGCATACCCTGACTGTTTAACCATCATATGATCTGCTTGCTGATCCACCTCTATACCAAGATAATAGGATAGCAAACCCAAATCACTCATTTCAAACTCCTTAGTCATTTGGCACTTGAATGCATCAATCTCTGTTGGTTCACCACCAGTGACTATTAAGTCATCCACATATACTCCTTAGATAATGGCACCTATACCAACTCCTCTTATATAAACTACCTGCTCACTAGCACATCTTTTGAAAGCCAGCTCTTTAAGCTCTTGTCAAGTCTGACATTCAAAGCTCTAGGTGCCTGTCAAAGTCCATAGAGAGCTTTGCTCAATCTGAGCACATACTACTCCTTCCCTTTCACTTCATAACCCTCTGGCTAAGTGACATAGGCTTACACCATGCAGAAAAGCTGATTTTACGTCAAGATGATGAACTTGCCAACCATAGTTAGCTGCTAGTGCTAGGATCACTCTTACTGTATCCATTCTGGCAATAGAAGCAAACACCTCCTCAAAGTCAATCCCTTGCTTTTAAGCATAACCCTTTGCCACTAATCTTGCTTTATGTTTGATGACTTCTCCCTCTGAATTTTTCTTCAATTTGAATACCCATTTCAGACCTATAGCTTTATGTCCAGGTGGTAGCTTTTCAAGCTGCCATGTCTGGTTTCTTTCTATTGACTGAACTTCCTTGTTCATAGCATCTATCCATTCAGGATGCTTGCTACCTCCCTATAACAAGTGGGCTCCTCCATCTCTGCAAGCAAGCTTCAATGTCTGACTTAAAGCGAAAGGACCTCTAGCCTAGAGATGGCAACAGGTATATACCCATCGGGTAGTGCTATCCCATACCCGTACCCGCAGGACAAAATTTTACCCGCTAAAATACCCGTACCCGCATGCGGGTAAAAGAATTTACCCATACCCGTACCCGCGCGGGTAAAAATACCTGACGGGTAACCCGTACCCGAATACATGCCCGCTACAAACCAAAAAAAACATGAACATATTGTAGTATTACAATCATATATCAACATTTATTGGTGAATAGGGATCAACAATTATAACATAGCAACAAAACTACACTAATTAATAGTCTAATAGTCATAGATATGTTAGATATATGTGTATGTCATAGTAATTAATGAAGACATATGTGTTGGTAAGACGGGTATAAATTACCCGCGGGTACACGGGTGTGGGTAGTATGTTCCCGTACCCGTGCCCGCATACCCGATGGGTAGAGATTTTTACCCAGTAACATGCCCGCGGGTGAAGAACTCTTCCCATACCCGTCTCTTTATCGGGTAAAACCCATCGGGTAGTCGGGTTACGGGTACCCATTGCCATCTCTACTCTAGCCTAGTGGTTAGAGCACCTGAGTAGCATCCAGCAGGCCTAGGTTTGTCTCACCGTGGGAGCGAATTTAACAGGTCTAGAATAAAAAATTATAAAAAATAGGTTGGGGTTTCCACTGCTGACTTCGGTCAAAATGTCTGACTCAAAATTCAGTTCCACTTTTGAAGTTTCTTGATAGATGTCATTCAAAGATCTGAAATCTGTTCGTACTTCTTCTGAGCTGCTGCTCATGTCTTGAAACCTAGCATTTGACTATTCACCACCTGACCCAGTGCTGACACAGTTGCTGCTGGTGTTGCTGGAGATACTGGTTCAGCTGAGACCACTTCTTCAGGATACTGTAGCACACCTGGCACATCACCACCAACACTAGATTGTGACTGTGTCCCTACATTTTGACTAGATGAGCTCCCCTAGGCATTGAATGCATCTGCTGAGCATTTCTATGCAAGGATCCTGAACCCCCACACCGGGATATTCTCCATTGATTCATCATCAACATAGAATTCCATAGATTCAATTGAATCTTCACCTGCAGCCCAACTCCAGTTCACTGACTCTTCAAAGATGACATCTCAGCTAACAGTAATCTTCTGCCGACGTGGATCAAACAGCTTGTGTGCCTTACTTCCTTCCTCAACACCAAAATAGACGATCATGGTTTGACTCCGATCTTCAAGCTTCTTTAGGTGAGGTCCTACTGACTTCACATAAGCAATGCACCCAAACACTCTTAGATGCCCAAGATTCAATTGAATCTATGGAATTCTATGTTGATGATGAATCAATGGAGAATATCCCGGTGTGGGGTTCAGGATCCTTGCATAGAAATGCTCAGCAGATGCATTCAATGCCTAGGGGAGCTCATCTAGTCAAAATGTAGGGACACAGTCACAATCTAGTGTTGGTGGTGATGTGCCAGGTGTGCTACAGTATCCTGAAGAAGTGGTCTCAGCTGAACCAGTATCTCCAGCAACACCAGCAGCAACTGTGTCAGCACTGGGTCAGGTGGTGAATAGTCAAATGCTAGGTTTCAAGACATGAGCAGCAGCTCAGAAGAAGTACGAACAGATTTCAGATCTTTGAATGACATCTATCAAGAAACTTCAAAAGTGGAACTGAATTTTGAGTCAGACATTTTGACCGAAGTCAGCAGTGGAAACCCCAACCTATTTTTTATAATTTTTTATTCTAGACCTGTTAAATTCGCTCCCACGGTGAGACAAACCTAGGCCTGCTGGATGCTACTCAGGTGCTCTAACCACTAGGCTAGAGTAGAGATGGCAATGGGTACCCGTAACCCGACTACCCGATGGGTTTTACCCGATAAAGAGACGGGTATGGGAAGAGTTCTTCACCCGCGGGCATGTTACTGGGTAAAAATCTCTACCCATCGGGTATGCGGGCACGGGTACGGGAACATACTACCCACACCCGTGTACCCGCGGGTAATTTATACCCGTCTTACCAACACATATGTCTTCATTAATTACTATGACATACACATATATCTAACATATCTATGACTATTAGACTATTAATTAGTGTAGTTTTGTTGCTATGTTATAATTGTTGATCCCTATTCACCAATAAATGTTGATATATGATTGTAATACTACAATATGTTCATGTTTTTTTTGGTTTGTAGCGGGCATGTATTCGGGTACGGGTTACCCGTCAGGTATTTTTACCCGCGCGGGTACGGGTATGGGTAAATTCTTTTACCCGCATGCGGGTACGGGTATTTTAGCGGGTAAAATTTTGTCCTGCGGGTACGGGTATGGGATAGCACTACCCGATGGGTATATACCTGTTGCCATCTCTAGGCTAGAGGTCCTTTCGCTTTAAGTCAGACATTGAAGCTTTGCTTGCAGAGATGGAGGAGCCCACTTGTTATAGGGAGGTAGCAAGCCATCCTGAATGGATAGATGCTATGAACAAGGAAGTTCAGTCAATAGAAAGAAACCAGACATGGCAGCTTGAAAAGCTACCACCTGGACATAAAGCTATAGGTCTGAAATGGGTATTCAAATTGAAGAAAAATTCAGAGGGAGAAGTCATCAAACATAAAGCAAGATTAGTGGCAAAGGGTTATGCTTAAAAGCAAGGGATTGACTTTGAGGAGGTGTTTGCTTCTATTGCCAGAATGGATACAGTAAGAGTGATCCTAGCACTAGCAGCTAACTATGGTTGGCAAGTTCATCATCTTGACGTAAAATCAGCTTTTCTGCATGGTGTAAGCCTATGTCACTTAGCCAGAGGGTTATGAAGTGAAAGGGAAGGAGTAGTATGTGCTCAGATTGAGCAAAGCTCTCTATGGACTTTGACAGGCACCTAGAGCTTTGAATGTCAGACTTGACAAGAGCTTAAAGAAGCTGGCTTTCAAAAGATGTGCTAGTGAGCAGGTAGTTTATATAAGAGGAGTTGGTATAGGTGCCATTATCTAAGGAGTATATGTGGATGACTTAATAGTCACTGGTGGTGAACCAACAGAGATTGATGCATTCAAGTGCCAAATGACTAAGGAGTTTGAAATGAGTGATTTGGGTTTGCTATCCTATTATCTTGGTATAGAGGTGGATCAGCAAGCAGATCATATGATGGTTAAACAGTCAGGGTATGCAAGAAAAGTTCTGTCACAATTTGGTATGACAAACTGCAATCCAGCAAAAATTCCTATGGATCCAGGGACCAAGTTACATGAGGACAAGGGAGGGCAGCTAATTGATGCAACTGAGTATAGAAAAATCATTGGCTGTCTCAGATATTTGTTACACACTAGACCTAATCTATCTTTTTCAGTTGGGATGGTTAGCAGGTTTATGGAGAAACCAACAGTGATACACTCAAAGGCAGTGAAGTAGATTTTGAGGTATCTGAAAGGGACCATCAGTCTTGGGTTGGTGTATACTCAAGGGAAGGATGAATAGGTGCTAGTTGGGTACTCTGATAGTGACTTGGGAGGTGATCTGAATAAAAGAAGCACTGGTGGGATGGCCTTTTATCTAAATGAAAGCTTGATCTCCTGGTGTTCTCTGAAACAAAAGACGGTTGCTCTATCATCATGTGAGGCTGAGTTTATGGCTGCTACAGTTGCAGCCATGCAAGCTTTGTGGCTCAGAAACTTGTTGAGTGAGTT
This sequence comes from Tripidium arundinaceum, assembly GCA_030439765.1. Lineage (NCBI taxonomy): Eukaryota > Viridiplantae > Streptophyta > Magnoliopsida > Poales > Poaceae > Tripidium > Tripidium arundinaceum. Next base: position 10,348 of record JAHUYU010002572.1, on the reverse strand, counting down.
AACAGCAAGGGAGCCGAGTGTGGTGACACTCTATGTTGACCCTGTCTTTCATGGGAGAAGCAAGCATATAGACATCGAATACCATTTCATCAGAGAGTGGATTGAGAGGGGGACAAATTACAGTGAAGCGAGTCTGCACAGAGGAGCAGAATGTAGATTCACTAACGAAGCCATTACCAGCTGGTAAGCTGGCTGTGATGAAACACCTGCTCGGTGTGAACCTGTGAGGGATCTTGGTGCACATCAGAATTAAGGGGGAGTATGTTGGGTTAATCCTGCTGCGCTGCCTGGAGCTGATGCAGTGAAAACAAGGCGGGAAACTTGGTGTTTGAACAAACGGCGTCAGGCAGGAGTCTGCAGTTGACGCAGTGACCGCGCCCACGTCGTGTGTGTGGGCCTGAGGGCAGTTTGTAACTCATGTTAAATGCAGTCGCTTAGGAGTTATGATGTGTATTAGCAGCTGGTATAAGTAGCTAGTAGAGGCTTCTATTAGTGCTGCTTGAACCATTTTAGTTCACTTTGTATTGTCTTCTATAATCAGAGAAAAACAGCTCTGTCCTCGGACAGTTTCCACGTTCTCCATGTTCTTCTGTGTTCTTGCGGTTTCCTTTGTGTTCTAGGATTTGCCACTGAATATTTGTGCGTGTATTAGAGTTCAAGATCATACAGCCGGCACCGGCGTCCAACCCCGACCCCTCTTCGCGCTTTGGATGAGCTCGTGTTTCCCGCTGGCCACAGCCGAGGCCGTGAACCGAGTGCCGGTTGTATGATCTTGAACTCTAATACACGCACAAATATTCAGTGGCTAATCCTAGAATACAAAGGAAACCGCAAGAACACAGAAGAACATGGAGAACGTGGAAACTGTCCGAGGACAGAGCTGTTTTTCTCTGATTATAGAAGACAATACAAAGTGAACTAAAATGGTTCAAGCAGCACTAATAGAAGCCTCTACTAGCTACTTATACCAGCTGCTAATACACATCATAACTCCTAAGCGACTGCATTCAACAGGGCTAGCTAAATTGACATTTGACGAGTAAATGGTGGTAACCTGCAGGTCCTGCAGCCAGTGGATCACCAAATTCGATGACGTCCCGCCCGGCCGCGCGGTCGTTCTTGTGGGCTCACCGCGGTTCCTCGCATACGCTGTGGACTTCGGCTTCGGGAGGGGCCAGCGAGGGTGGAGAAGACGTCACTCAACCACGACGGCGAGATCTCCCTTGTTGCTGGGAGGGAGGCTGGCTCGGTTCAGGCGTCGGTGATCCTCTCCGCTGACAAGATGCCAGCGTTCCTTGAGATGTTTGTTATCAATGTCTGATTCGTGCCAACATGGTATCAAATGGCCATGTCTGGGCTGGATGACTTTTCAATTTCATTGAACTTTTTGCTCCCTATAACCTTAAGGTACCTGAACCGGGGTATCGGGTGTCTGCAAAGACAATCTCCTGACGCATCTCTCGTACGGTCTCGCCAGTGCCGCCCGCGGAGAGGAAGAACGCGGGCCGGGGACGAGCTCCAAGGCCCCGCCCACGCTCGCGTCCGCGGCGCCTCGCCGGCACCGGCGTCCAACCCCGACCCCTCTTCGCGCTTTGGATGAGCTCGTGTTTCCCGCTGGCCACAACCGAGGCCGTGAGCCGAGTGCCGGTTGTATGATCTTGAACTCTAATACACGCACAAATATTCAGTGGCAAATCCTAGAACACAAAGGAAACCGCAAGAACACAGAAGAACATGGAGAACGTGGAAACTGTCCGAGGACAGAGCTGTTTTTCTCTGATTATAGAAGACAATACAAAGTGAACTAAAATGGTTCAAGCAGCACTAATAGAAGCCTCTACTAGCTACTTATACCAGCTGCTAATACACATCATAACTCCTAAGCGACTGCATTTAACATGAGTTACAAACTGCCCTCAGGCCCACACACACGACGTGGGCGCGGTCACTGCGTCAACTGCAGACTCCTGCCTGACGCCGTTTGTTCAAACACCAAGTTTCCCGCCTTGTTTTCACTGCATCAGCTCCAGGCAGCGCAGCAGGATTAACCCAACATACTCCCCCTTAATTCTGATGTGCACCAAGATCCCTCACAGGTTCACACCGAGCAGGTGTTTCATCACAGCCAGCTTACCAGCTGGTAATGGCTTCGTTAGTGAATCTACATTCTGCTCCTCTGTGCAGACTCGCTTCACTGTAATTTGTCCCCCTCTCAATCCACTCTCTGATGAAATGGTATTCGATGTCTATATGCTTGCTTCTCCCATGAAAGACAGGGTCAACATAGAGTGTCACCACACTCGGCTCCCTTGCTGTTAACTCACTCAACAAGTTTCTGAGCCACAAAGCTTGCATGGCTGCAACTGTAGCAGCCATAAACTCAGCCTCACATGATGATAGAGCAACCGTCTTTTGTTTCAGAGAACACCAGGAGATCAAGCTTTCATTTAGATAAAAGGCCATCCCACCAGTGCTTCTTTTATTCAGATCACCTCCCAAGTCACTATCAGAGTACCCAACTAGCACCTATTCATCCTTCCCTTGAGTATACACCAACCCAAGACTGATGGTCCCTTTCAGATACCTCAAAATCTACTTCACTGCCTTTGAGTGTATCACTGTTGGTTTCTCCATAAACCTGCTAACCATCCCAACTGAAAAAGATAGATTAGGTCTAGTGTGTAACAAATATCTGAGACAGCCAATGATTTTTCTATACTCAGTTGCATCAATTAGCTGCCCTCCCTTGTCCTCATGTAACTTGGTCCCTGGATCCATAGGAATTTTTGCTGGATTGCAGTTTGTCATACCAAATTGTGACAGAACTTTTCTTGCATACCCTGACTGTTTAACCATCATATGATCTGCTTGCTGATCCACCTCTATACCAAGATAATAGGATAGCAAACCCAAATCACTCATTTCAAACTCCTTAGTCATTTGGCACTTGAATGCATCAATCTCTGTTGGTTCACCACCAGTGACTATTAAGTCATCCACATATACTCCTTAGATAATGGCACCTATACCAACTCCTCTTATATAAACTACCTGCTCACTAGCACATCTTTTGAAAGCCAGCTTCTTTAAGCTCTTGTCAAGTCTGACATTCAAAGCTCTAGGTGCCTGTCAAAGTCCATAGAGAGCTTTGCTCAATCTGAGCACATACTACTCCTTCCCTTTCACTTCATAACCCTCTGGCTAAGTGACATAGGCTTACACCATGCAGAAAAGCTGATTTTACGTCAAGATGATGAACTTGCCAACCATAGTTAGCTGCTAGTGCTAGGATCACTCTTACTGTATCCATTCTGGCAATAGAAGCAAACACCTCCTCAAAGTCAATCCCTTGCTTTTAAGCATAACCCTTTGCCACTAATCTTGCTTTATGTTTGATGACTTCTCCCTCTGAATTTTTCTTCAATTTGAATACCCATTTCAGACCTATAGCTTTATGTCCAGGTGGTAGCTTTTCAAGCTGCCATGTCTGGTTTCTTTCTATTGACTGAACTTCCTTGTTCATAGCATCTATCCATTCAGGATGGCTTGCTACCTCCCTATAACAAGTGGGTTCCTCCATCTCTGCAAGCAAAGCTTCAATGTCTGACTTAAAGCGAAAGGACCTCTAGCCTAGAGATGGCAACAGGTATATACCCATCGGGTAGTGCTATCCCATACCCGTACCCGCAGGACAAAATTTTACCCGCTAAAATACCCGTACCCGCATGCGGGTAAAAGAATTTACCCATACCCGTACCCGCGCGGGTAAAAATACCTGACGGGTAACCCGTACCCGAATACATGCCCGCTACAAACCAAAAAAACATGAACATATTGTAGTATTACAATCATATATCAACATTTATTGGTGAATAGGGATCAACAATTATAACATAGCAACAAAACTACACTAATTAATAGTCTAATAGTCATAGATATGTTAGATATATGTGTATGGTCATAGGTAATTAATGAAGACATATGTGTTGGTAAGACGGGTATAAATTACCCGCGGGTACACGGGTGTGGGTAGTATGTTCCCGTACCCGTGCCCGCATACCCGATGGGTAGAGATTTTTACCCAGTAACATGCCCGCGGGTGAAGAACTCTTCCCATACCCGTCTCTTTATCGGGTAAAACCCATCGGGTAGTCGGGTTACGGGTACCCATTGCCATCTCTACTCTAGCCTAGTGGTTAGAGCACCTGAGTAGCATCCAGCAGGCCTAGGTTTGTCTCACCGTGGGAGCGAATTTAACAGGTCTAGAATAAAAAATTATAAAAAATAGGTTGGGGTTTCCACTGCTGACTTCGGTCAAAATGTCTGACTCAAAATTCAGTTCCACTTTTGAAGTTTCTTGATAGATGTCATTCAAAGATCTGAAATCTGTTCGTACTTCTTCTGAGCTGCTGCTCATGTCTTGAAACCTAGCATTTGACTATTCACCACCTGACCCAGTGCTGACACAGTTGCTGCTGGTGTTGCTGGAGATACTGGTTCAGCTGAGACCACTTCTTCAGGATACTGTAGCACACCTGGCACATCACCACCAACACTAGATTGTGACTGTGTCCCTACATTTTGACTAGATGAGCTCCCCTAGGCATTGAATGCATCTGCTGAGCATTTCTATGCAAGGATCCTGAACCCCACACCGGGATATTCTCCATTGATTCATCATCAACATAGAATTCCATAGATTCAATTGAATCTTCACCTGCAGCCCAACTCCAGTTCACTGACTCTTCAAAGATGACATCTCAGCTAACAGTAATCTTCTGCCGACGTGGATCAAACAGCTTGTGTGCCTTACTTCCTTCCTCAACACCAAAATAGACGATCATGGTTTGACTCCGATCTTCAAGCTTCTTTAGGTGAGGTCCTACTGACTTCACATAAGCAATGCACCCAAACACTCTTAGATGCCCAAGATGAGGCTTCCTGCCGGTCCAGGCTTCAAAAAGTGTTCTATCTCCATTGCTTTAGTTGGTAACCGGTTCAGAAGATACACTGAGTGTCTTACTGCCTCCCCCCCCCCAAAAAAAAACTTGCCAGGCATGTGCATGCTCTTGAGCAAAGATCTTGCCATCTCCATGACTGTCCTGTTCTTCCTTTCAACTACTCCATTCTGCTGTGGAGTATAGGGTGCTATGAGATGTCTCTGTATCCCAGCTGTCTCACACACGTCCTTGAATGCAACTGCAAGGAATTGTCCACCACGATCTGAGCGTAGCACTTTAATACTCTCTCCTATGATGTTTTCAACTTCAGCTTTGTACTTGACAAATGCTTCAAGAGCTTGGTTCTTTGTCTTCAACATGTACACATAACACCACCAAGTACTATCATCTATCAACAACATGAAGTACTTGTTTTCCACCAGCTGTGGAGGGAGTAATTGGCCCACATAGATCAACATGTATCAACTCAAGCACCTTTGATGCTCTCTAGTGAGTTGCTTGAGGGAATGGCATATATGCCTGTTTAGCTGCTAAACACGTTGTGCACACTTGATCAGGATGACTGATCCCTAGCACTCCACCTGCCATGTTCTTTATCCCTAACTGCTTGATTGCCTTGAAATTTACATGGCCAAGATGACCATGCCACATCCATGCTTCATCTGCTATACTAGCCTGAAGACATATCGATTCAGCCTATTTTAACTGAATCTTGTAGAGACGATTCAGAGTTCTCTCCACTCTCATGATCAGTCTCACAGGATTTTTCTCAAACACCTCTAAGACATCATCATCCATCACCACCCGATGTCCATCTTCAGTCAATTGCCCAAGGCTAACCAAATTACTACGGAGCTTAGGAATGAAGTACACACCCGAGAGCAACCACTGTTCCCTTGACTTGCACTGAAACAACACTGATCCCTTTCCCTAGATTTCTACAGTAGAGCCGTCTCCTAAGCGTACCTTGCCGACGACTGCTTGATCCAGTTCCTTGAACTTCCATGGATCTCCTGTCATGTGGTTGCTCGCTCTGTTGTCGAGGTACCAGACATCGCCTGTGCCTTCGTGTTCGCCTGCCAAAAGGAGTTCTGGCAGAACCTTCTCCTCATTCAAATACACGGCGTTCCATCGTGCACCTGAAATCTTTATCCATGCGTGCTCAAGCAGTCCCAGCTCCTCTATTTCTGCGAGCATCAGCACAGGTTCAGTCTCCTCGGCATGAGTATGGTGTGCCTCCTCACCCTTCTTCTCCTCCTTTCACTGGTTGGCGTAGTGGCCATATTTGTGGTAGTTAAAACAATGAATGTGACTTTTGTCACTCTTGCCACCAATGCCCTCCTCGTTGGGTGCGACCCGCGTTCTCCTTCTCCTCTGTGGCCTCTGCCTCTGCCTCAACTACAGCCTCTTCCACGAGCTCCTCCTCTTCCTAAGGATTCACCTCTGCCACCATCCTTATTCTGCCGCGCTTCCCACTCTTCCTGAGTGAGAAGCGGGCCTTGGCCTTCACCCTTTGCGTTCATAGCTCCCTGTTGTGTTCGCTCTTCATATGCCTTCAACCGGCCAACTACATCCTCAAACGCCAATGTCTTCAAATCATAGAATTGCTCGATACCGGCTACCACATTGATGAAACAGTCATGCATGGTGTCGAACAATTTCTTCACCATTGCTGCATCATCGAGGGTTCCTCCTAGATTTGCATACCTCACTGACACGTATGCCCATCAGTTTCCTGGCATATTGGTCTAGAGCTTCATCATCCCTCAGGAGTCAGAAGCGTCCGTTCTAATTCAATCTAGGCTTGTCCATCGACAAAGGTCTGACGTTGCGACGGAAATCCAATCCAAGCTCGTCATCAACGGACGAAGATTTGGAGCAACACTGTGCAACGGAAACCGTCGCCGTGCGCCATCTTGATTCTCTCGAATCAACCAATCTGCACATGCGTCCACCGTCCAGGCGAGGTTGTGAGGTGGGAATCACTCTATGCTCTTTGCTCTTCTTCCTATAAAAAATATTGTCTACTCTATGTTGTTACCAACCATTGTATAACGTGAGTTAATGATGAAATATTGGGTCACCGTACGTGAAATTTGGTGGGTGTTCCCAGCTAAATTAGAGCGTCTACAAGAGTTCCCATAACCTACTCCCAATCTAGATTTCTTTGCAAGATTGAAAAAAACTGCTCTCCAACAACTTCCTATATCAACTCTCAATCTTTCCACACGTGGAAAAATCAATCGAATCGTGTGGAAATGCGTGCGCGTATCAATCCGCTGATCTAGAGGTGGAAGGACGTGGGAAGGAGTAGGACATGGTTCCAATGCAAATGTTCAAGAGAGAAAGAAAGTATAAAAGTGGTTGGGGTGATTTAGAAATAGTTCAAGATTTCTGTTGAAAAATTGTCTTCTATATTTTAGAAGCGAGATTTTCAAAACTATTGGAGCAATCTGACAAAAGTACTCCTAAGTTTTTTAGTCAATTGGAAAACTCATTGATTTACCAATTATTTTTTTTGGGAACTATAGGAGATGCGCTTAGGAAGGCTTGAGCAAAATACAGGCACCGGATGGTCCGGTGTAGTGCGCTGGACTGCCCAATGCGTGTTGCCTAGTTCGAGTCCTAGAAGGACTCTATTTCCATGTTTGATTCAGGTCGGTTTTCATGATCTATTCTATTTCCATGTTTGATTCGGGTCGGTTTTCATGATCTATTCGAACTCTTATCTTCGGGATAGACCTTTGTACACCATTAATAGAGAAGGATCACGGTTGATTAAGGTATCCAATCAATCAAAATACAAAACCATTCTAATATTTTTCAAACTCTAGCTTCTCCAACACCCGTATCTGCTGTTCTGCAAGCTTCTCAATAGAGTTTCTGGGTGTTCTAGATGGCCTTGCCGATCCTAAAACAACCTTAAGTGCATATCCTCGACGGATCCTTCTTGGGAGGCATTCTTGTGTCTACCCGACGAAAACACAATCATCAAACGTTCATGTTTTCGATGTCACTTCACCGATTTGTGATCTGTGTGTCTTAGCGTGTCGGTGTGTGGCCACCTTTTATGCTAACATACTTTTTGGTGACTCTGATGGGGGAAGAAATCAAAGCAATCTATTACAATGTCCAAAGAGAAAAAGGGCTATGTGACGGATCCGATGAATCCCAAGAACAAAGTCAATCCTTCAACGATTGACCGACTCCTCAATGACCTCTACAAGATTTGGAGATGGTTGCTACCAATTACAAGCCATTATTTTGAGTTGCATGATAGATCAGCGAGGGGTTGTGAATTAATTCAAGGAAGCCAACGTCAAATCTCCTTCCATCTTAGCTACTACTAAACTTAGGTAACACCACCTATATGTGATCCACCTTCCATTGTTACCATAGATGAAATTCAAAAGATGATGGATGTCCGAGATGGCTTTGGCAAATAATTTTTGGGCTAGGTTTGAATAGTGTAATTGTAAGAAACATGTGGATAGTACACCTGTCATACCTAGCATCTCATTATCAAGATCATCAATAAGATCATGAACCCTCTATATGTCATGTTGTTGAACTACTTGAAGGTCAAACTATTTTTCCACAGTGTCACATCAACTAATGCCCTAGTAACAAGTCCTACATATCCAGATCCCACCTTATGTATCCCACCTTTAGCCACCATATAAAGGATCTTTGGATGGCTAGAGGGGTATGGATAGCCTAACTAATAATTTCTAGCAAGCACAAACACTAGGAAAAGAGTTACACAACAAGGAGGCCCTAATAAAGCTACTAGTATCTATTGTCTTGCAACCCTAGGGTGATCAACACCTATACAATTCTAGTGATCAAGAGAAACACTAAGCTATGTCACTAGAATTGAACAACACAAGTAATGCAAGAGTAGATGAACAATTGATACCACAAGGAGAAGACACACACAAGATATATCCTCATGGTTTGGTGATTTGTCTGTCACCTACATCCATGTTGAGGCAAGGCCAATGATCATCATTCCTCTATCAAGCTCAACAACCACTAAAGGTTGGCTCCAATGTGAGCACTTGATCTTAAGTTGGCTCGATCACAAGGTGGTTATCCAAACCTCGATTCCACTAGAGTAGTTCTTCACCTCCTTTGGCAGAGATGAACCCAATAGCTCCTCACAATCAACTTTGGAGCTCCTCACAATCTTCAATTGAGGGCTTCAACGCAACATCAAGCTGGTCTGGCATGTGCTTTTCTCCGATCTACAATCACGAGTTCTAGCACTACAGTATGGATTGTCCGATGTGTGTGTTTTCACCACCTTAAATGGTCTAGTGTTTAGGTTTTCTATGACACTTCATCGATTTGCGATCCACATGTCCTAATACTTTGGTTTGTGGCTGCTTCTTGCGCCAACAGTGGGTAAATGAGATTTTAAACTTGGTAGAAAATTTCAAAAATTTAAAATCATTGTTAGGGGTGATCATGTTTAAAACTAAGGAAAAAGATTTTCAATAGTGATTCTTTTAAGCCAACAATCCCTGAAAACAAATTTCGAGAGGTGGTTGCGACAACCGCACATCACTACTACAAAAATGATTTTGCGACACTGCCCAAACATTAACGCAGGCTGTCACAAAATGTAACCGTCTCCTAAAATATCTGAGGATTTACGGAGGCGATCATTTTATTTACGAAGGCAGTCACAATTGCCCGTCTTGCAAAATGAGTTTACAGAGGCAGTCATTTTATTTAGGGAGGCGGTCACAAATTGTCCGCCTCCTAAAATCCATTTATGAAGGCGGTCACAAATTGCCCGCTCCTAAAGTCCATTAACGGAGGCAAGCCTCTTAAGAGGCCCGCCTCTGAAAATGGATCCATTTTTAGAGGCATACCCCCTAGAAGGCCACCTCAGTTAAAAGGCCCGAGGCCTGTTCAGCAGCCCACTCCAAACCATAACTATAAAATCACAACCCCCTCTCTCCACTTCTCCACCTCTCTCAGCCGCCACACTGAGAAGCGACTCCTTACGCTTGTCTCTCTCCCTCACTTGCGCTCGCGACTCCTAGAGCAGCCGCTGCTTCCTCTCCACGCACCTCCGTCTCCCGCGCACCTATGACTCTGACTCCTCTTTGGGCCCTGTCTCTCTATGCGCGTGGAGGCGAGGAGGACCATGCGCGACTCTGACTCCTCTTCGACATGGAGGCGAGGAGGACCATGGGCGCGCCTCCCTCTCCAGCATGGAGGCGAGGAGGAGGTCGGCTGCGCACAAATCTATGGGCATGGGCTCAATACAATGGAGGACTTGGCTAGATCCGGTGGAGGGTGGCTAGATGCGATGGAGAGCTGGCGGATTCGATGGGACAGCATCATCTGCAGCGGCGGGGCAGGTACAACTCTCT
>JAHUYU010001512.1:0-20899 GCA_030439765.1 Tripidium arundinaceum | reverse complement strand
GTTAGTCCAAGGATGTGTTCATCTTTTAGAAGTTTGGCCAAGTTCCTCATCGCAACATGGGCTAGTCGGCGATGCCATAGCCAACCCATGCTAGATTTTGCCACTAGACAAGTCTCAAGCTTTGCTTCACTTTTGTTGAAATCAACTAAGTAAAGCTTGCTTTTCAAGCGACTCGTAAAAGCAATAGAGAAATCCTCCCTCCTATAGACTTCCACACCCTTATCCGTAAATAGAAAATTGTAGCCCATCTCACACAATTGAGAAACGGACAACAAATTATAACTCAACGAATCAACATGTAGTACATTAGTAATTAAATGCTTAAGGGTTATAGCAATGTTACCAAGACCGATGACGTCCCCTTTTGAATTGTCTCCAAAGACAATGTTCTCATTTGAATGTTGCATAGGGGAATATGATGAGAACATACTCCTTTCTCCGGTCATATGATTTGTATATCCACTATCAAGCACCTAACTTGATCCACCGGAGGAGTATGCCTACAAAACAAGTTTAGTTCCTAGATTTAGGTCCCCAAGTAGAATTGGGGCCTTGCATGTTAGTCACAAGTATCTTAGGAACCCATATTGTTTTGTTCACATATATGTTGGTTTCTTTACCAACATACTTAGCAACAACTTTACCAAGGTTGTTGCACTTCAACACATAGCAAGATGATAGGCTTTCCCAAGGTGCATGGGCCTTTGGTTGATAAGCATATTTGTTTTTGGTCACCCATATTGATTTCCTTCTGTTTCTGAGAAACCTGTTTTTGCCTGGGCATCAAGCATGAGTTCTCAACTCCATACACGCCTCAACAAAATGGTGTAGTAGAGAGGAAGAACCGGACACTCATTGACATGGCAAGGACAATGCTAGATGAGTACAAGACTTCGGATTTATTTTGGGCCGAAGCCGTCAACCCCGCTTGCCATGCTATCAATCGCCTCTACTTACACAAGATGTTGAAGAAAACTTCATATGAGCTTCTAACCGGTAACAAACCAAAGGTGTCTTACTTTAGAGTGTTTGGGTGCAAGTGTTTCATACTTAACAAGAAACCCAAATCCTCTAAGTTTGCACTTAAAGTTGATGAAGGTTCTCTTCTTGGTTATGGATCAAACGAACATGCCTACCGTGTTTTCAACAAGACCTCCGAAAAAGTTCAAATAGCAGTAGACGTGATGTTTGATGAATCTAATGGCTCTCAAGTAGAGCAAGTTGATTCAAGTGTTGTAGGTAATGAGGAACCACCTTGTGAAGCAATCAAGCAAATAGCCATTGGTGATATAAGACCATAAGAAGTACAGGCCACAAAAGAGGAGGCTCCTCAAGCTGCAGCTGATCAGCAACCTGCTGCTGAACCACGAGCGGCAGTGCCGTGCCCCTGCAGGCAGCAACAGTTGACAGCAGTCTAATTCGTGGACAAAACCTACAACCTATATTTGAGCAAGATGAAGATGAAGAACCAGTGGACTAACAAGAAACCATTGATCATCCAAGGCTAGGGCAAATGATTCAACGGGATCATCCCGTTGACAATATCCTTGGGAGTCTTCAAAAGGGAGTAACAACTCGTTCACATTTAGCAAATTTTTGCCAATTTTACTTGTCTGTTTCCTCTTTGGAACCTCTCAAGGTATAATAAGCACTTGGTGATCCGGATTGGGTGATGGCCATGCAAGAAGAGCTCAACAACTTCGAGAGAAACCAAGTGTGGACCTTGGTGGAAAGACCCAGGAGCAATGTCATTGGAACTAAATGGGTCTTCCGCAATAAACAAGGTGAGCATGGCGTGGTGACAAGGAATAAGGCAAGATTGGTTGCTCAAGGCTTCACTCAAGTAGAGGGATTGGCCTTTGAAGAAACATATGCACCCATGGCAAGACTTGAAGCAATCTGGATGCTTCTAGCCTATGCCGCACATCACAACTTCAAGTTATATCAAATGGATGTGAAGAGTGCATTTCTCAATGGCCCTATACAAGAACTTGTCTATGTTGAGCAACCACCGGGATTTGAAGATCCAAAGTTTCTCAACCACGTCTACAAACTCCAAAAGGTGCTCTATGGGCTTAAGCAAGCACCAAGAGAATGATATGAATGCCTTAACGATTTCTTGCTCAAACAAGGCTTTGAAATAGGCAAAGCCGATCCTACCCTTTCACTCACAAAGTTGGTAGAAATATATTTGTGTGCCAAATATATGTCGATGACATAATATTTGGTAGCACTAATCATTCTTTTTGTGAGGAATTTAGTAGGATCGTGACAAAGAGATTTGAGATGTTAATGATGGGTGAATTGAAGTTCTTCCTTAGATTTCAAATGAAGCAATTGAAGGAAGGGACTTTTATTAGTCAAACGAAGTACACCCATGATATGCTAAAGAAGTTTGACATGGCGAACGCAAAGCCTATCAAGACCCCCATGCCAACTAATGGACATCTTGATCTCAATGAGGAAGGGAAAGCTATGGACATCAAGGTATATCGCTCCATGATCAGCTCTCTACTCTATTTGTGCGCACTTAGGCCCGACATTATGCTTAGTGTGCGCACATGTGCTAGATTTCAAGCTAACCCGAAAGAGTGCCATTTGACGGCTATTAAGAGAATCTTGAGATATTTAGTACACACTCCTAACCTTGGCTTGTGGTATCCCAAGGACTCTAAATTCGATCTACTTGGGTATTCGGATTCCGATTACGCCAGTTGCAAGGTAGATCAAAAAAGCACTTTGGGGGCATGTCAATTCCTTGGACGGTCCCTAGTGTCTTGGAGTTATAAAAAAACAAAATTGTGTAGCCCTTTCCACGTCGAGGCCGAGTATGTTACAGCCGGTGCATGTTGTGCTCAACTACTTTGGATGAGGCAAACCCTTTGTGATTTTGGATGTTGCTTTAGCAAAATCCCATTCTTGTGTGACAATGAAAGTGCCATAAAGCTTGCAAACACTCTCATCTCGCAACGGATACGACACGTAGCTCCTTCAGATCTCCATCTCCATGGCGACGAAAAGTAATGAAAAAGTAAAGTAGTTGTACCCCCCACTAATCTCATTCTCTCCCTTTGGCAACAAGCACCAAAAAGAGAGAAAAAGAAGAAAGAGAAGCACAAGCACACTCTAATCATCCGCTCAAGATCGTCCCACTGAACGTCGTCATCACGACCATTACCATCATCGTCGTCGTCGTCGTCGTCCTCCTCCAGAGTACAGTGACATATCTAGCTTGGATAGTGAGGATGAGGAGATAGCTGAGGAGGAGATTGCAGGACCGTCGACGCAGGCGTCTACACGTGGTACACGCTACACCAGCACTACTCACCGAGGTGGTAGAGCTGTTGTCTCTGACGAGGAGGAGGAGGACGACGACGACGACGATGATGATGGTAATGGTGGTGATGACGACGTTCAGTGGGACGATCTGACGAGGAGGAGGAGGAGGACGACGACGACGACGACGATGATGGTAATGGTCGTGATGACGACGTTCAGTGGGACGATCTTGAGCGGATGATTAGAGTGTGCTTGTGCTTCTCTTTCTTCTTTTTCTCTCTTTTTGGTGCTTGTTGCCAAAGGGAGAGAATGAGATTAGTGGGGGGTACAACTACTTTACTTTTTCATTACTTTTCGTCGCCATGGAGATGGAGATCTGAAGGAGCTACGTGTCGTATCCGTTGCGAGATGAGAGTGTTTGCAAGCTTTATGGCACTTTCATTGTCACACAAGAATGGGATTTTGCTAAAGCAACATCCAAAATCACAAAGGGTTTGCCTCATCCAAAGTAGTTGAGCACAACATGCACCGGCTGTAACATACTCGGCCTCGACGTGGAAAGGGCTACACAATTTTGTTTTTTTATAACTCCAAGACACTAGGGACCGTCCAAGGAATTGACATGCCCCCAAAGTGCTTTTTTGATCTACCTTGCAACTGGCGTAATCGGAATCCGAATACCCAAGTAGATCGAATTTAGAGTCCTTGGGATACCACAAGCCAAGGTTAGGAGTGTGTACTAAATATCTCAAGATTCTCTTAATAGCCGTCAAATGGCACTCTTTCGGGTTAGCTTGAAATCTAGCACATGTGCGCACACTAAGCATAATGTCGGGCCTAAGTGCGCACAAATAGAGTAGAGAGCTGATCATGGAGCGATATACCTTGATGTCCATAGCTTTCCCTTCCTCATTGAGATCAAGATGTCCATTAGTTGGCATGGGGGTCTTGATAGGCTTTGCGTTCGCCATGTCAAACTTCTTTAGCATATCATGGGTGTACTTCGTTTGACTAATAAAAGTCCCTTCCTTCAATTGCTTCATTTGAAATCTAAGGAAGAACTTCAATTCACCCATCATTAACATCTCAAATCTCTTTGTCACGATCCTACTAAATTCCTCACAAAAAGAATGATTAGTGCTACCAAATATTATGTCATCGACATATATTTGGCACACAAATATATTTCTACCAACTTTGTGAGTGAAAGGGTAGGATCGGCTTTGCCTATTTCAAAGCCTTGTTTGAGCAAGAAATCGTTAAGGCATTCATATCATTCTCTTGGTGCTTGCTTAAGCCCATAGAGCACCTTTTGGAGTTTGTAGACGTGGTTGAGAAACTTTGGATCTTCAAATCCCGGTGGTTGCTCAACATAGACAAGTTCTTGTATAGGGCCATTGAGAAATGCACTCTTCACATCCATTTGATATAACTTGAAGTTGTGATGTGCGGCATAGGCTAGAAGCATCCAGATTGCTTCAAGTCTTGCCATGGGTGCATATGTTTCTTCAAAGGCCAATCCCTCTACTTGAGTGAAGCCTTGAGCAACCAATCTTGCCTTATTCCTTGTCACCACGCCATGCTCACCTTGTTTATTGCGGAAGACCCATTTAGTTCCAATGACATTGCTCCTGGGTCTTTCCACCAAGGTCCACACTTGGTTTCTCTCGAAGTTGTTGAGCTCTTCTTGCATGGCCATCACCCAATCCGGATCACCAAGTGCTTATTATACCTTGAGAGGTTCCAAAGAGGAAACAGACAAGTAAAATTGGCAAAAATTTGCTAAATGTGAACGAGTTGTTACTCCCTTTTGAAGACTCCCAAGGATATTGTCAACGGGATGATCCCGTTGAATCATTTGCCCTAGCCTTGGATGATCAATGGTTTCTTGTTAGTCCACTGGTTCTTCATCTTCATCTTGCTCAAATATAGGTTGTAGGTTTTGTCCACGAATTAGACTGCTGTCAACTGTTGCTGCCTGCAGGGGCACGGCACTGCCGCTCGTGGTTCAGCAGCAGGTTGCTGATCAGCTGCAGCTTGAGGAGCCTCCTCTTTTGTGGCCTGTACTTCTTATGGTCTTATATCACCAATGGCTATTTGCTTGATTGCTTCACAAGGTGGTTCCTCATTACCTACAACACTTGAATCAACTTGCTCTACTTGAGAGCCATTAGATTCATCAAACATCACGTCTACTGCTATTTGAACTTTTTCGGAGGTCTTGTTGAAAACACGGTAGGCATGTTCGTTTGATCCATAACCAAGAAGAGAACCTTCATCAACTTTAAGTGCAAACTTAGAGGATTTGGGTTTCTTGTTAAGTATGAAACACTTGCACCCAAACACTCTAAAGTAAGACACCTTTGGTTTGTTACCGGTTAGAAGCTCATATGAAGTTTTCTTCAACATCTTGTGTAAGTAGAGGCGATTGATAGCATGGCAAGCGGGGTTGACGGCTTCGGCCCAAAATAAATCCGAAGTCTTGTACTCATCTAGCATTGTCCTTGCCATGTCAATGAGTGTCCGGTTCTTCCTCTCTACTACACCATTTTGTTGAGGCGTGTATGGAGTTGAGAACTCATGCTTGATGCCCAGGCAAAAACAGGTTTCTCAGAAACAGAAGGAAATCAATATGGGTGACCAAAAACAAATATGCTTATCAACCAAAGGCCCATGCACCTTGGGAAAGCCTATCATCTTGCTATGTGTTGAAGTGCAACAACCTTGGTAAAGTTGTTGCTAAGTATGTTGGTAAAGAAACCAACATATATGTGAACAAAACAATATGGGTTCCTAAGATACTTGTGACTAACATGCAAGGCCCCAATTCTACTTGGGGACCTAAATCTAGGAACTAAACTTGTTTTGTAGGCATACTCCTCCGGTGGATCAAGTTAGGTGCTTGATAGTGGATATACAAATCATATGACCGGAGAAAGGAGTATGTTCTCATCATATTCCCCTATGCAACATTCAAATGAGAACATTGTCTTTGGAGACAATTCAAAAGGGGACGTCATCGGTCTTGGTAACATTGCTATAACCCTTAAGCATTTAATTACTAATGTACTACATGTTGATTCGTTGAGTTATAATTTGTTGTCCGTTTCTCAATTGTGTGAGATGGGCTACAATTTTCTATTTACGGATAAGGGTGTGGAAGTCTATAGGAGGGAGGATTTCTCTATTGCTTTTACGAGTCGCTTGAAAAGCAAGCTTTACTTAGTTGATTTCAACAAAAGTGAAGCAAAGCTTGAGACTTGTCTAGTGGCAAAATCTAGCATGGGTTGGCTATGGCATCGCCGACTAGCCCATGTTGCGATGAGGAACTTGGCCAAACTTCTAAAAGATGAACACATCCTTGGACTAACAAATGTTCATTTTGAGAAAGATAGGGTATGTAGCGCATGCCAAGCCGGGAAGCAAGTAGGTGTACCTCACCCACCAAAGAGCATTGTCTCCACCAAGCAACCATTGGAGCTAATTCACATGGATCTCTTTGGACCGGTCGCCTACCTTAGCATCGGCGATAACAAACATGGTCTTGTTATTGTTGATGACTATTCTCATTTCACTTGGGTGTTTTTTATGTTTGACAAGTATCAAGTACAAGAAAGGTGAAGATCTTTATTAGAAGAGCACAAAAGGAGTTTGGTTCCCAATCAAGAAAGTGCAAAGTGATAATGGAACCGAATTCCAGAACGCCCATGTGGATGATTTCCTTGATGAAGAGGGCATCAAGCATGAGTTCTCAACTCCATACACGCCTCAACAAAATGGTGTAGTAGAGAGGAAGAACCGGACACTCATTGACATGGCAAGGACAATGCTAGATGAGTACAAGACTTCGGATTTATTTTGGGCCGAAGCCGTCAACCCCGCTTGCCATGCTATCAATCGCCTCTACTTACACAAGATGTTGAAGAAAACTTCATATGAGCTTCTAACCGGTAACAAACCAAAGGTGTCTTACTTTAGAGTGTTTGGGTGCAAGTGTTTCATACTTAACAAGAAACCCAAATCCTCTAAGTTTGCACTTAAAGTTGATGAAGGTTCTCTTCTTGGTTATGGATCAAACGAACATGCCTACCGTGTTTTCAACAAGACCTCCGAAAAAGTTCAAATAGCAGTAGACGTGATGTTTGATGAATCTAATGGCTCTCAAGTAGAGCAAGTTGATTCAAGTGTTGTAGGTAATGAGGAACCACCTTGTGAAGCAATCAAGCAAATAGCCATTGGTGATATAAGACCATAAGAAGTACAGGCCACAAAAGAGGAGGCTCCTCAAGCTGCAGCTGATCAGCAACCTGCTGCTGAACCACGAGCGGCAGTGCCGTGCCCCTGCAGGCAGCAACAGTTGACAGCAGTCTAATTCGTGGACAAAACCTACAACCTATATTTGAGCAAGATGAAGATGAAGAACCAGTGGACTAACAAGAAACCATTGATCATCCAAGGCTAGGGCAAATGATTCAACGGGATCATCCCGTTGACAATATCCTTGGGAGTCTTCAAAAGGGAGTAACAACTCGTTCACATTTAGCAAATTTTTGCCAATTTTACTTGTCTGTTTCCTCTTTGGAACCTCTCAAGGTATAATAAGCACTTGGTGATCCGGATTGGGTGATGGCCATGCAAGAAGAGCTCAACAACTTCGAGAGAAACCAAGTGTGGACCTTGGTGGAAAGACCCAGGAGCAATGTCATTGGAACTAAATGGGTCTTCCGCAATAAACAAGGTGAGCATGGCGTGGTGACAAGGAATAAGGCAAGATTGGTTGCTCAAGGCTTCACTCAAGTAGAGGGATTGGCCTTTGAAGAAACATATGCACCCATGGCAAGACTTGAAGCAATCTGGATGCTTCTAGCCTATGCCGCACATCACAACTTCAAGTTATATCAAATGGATGTGAAGAGTGCATTTCTCAATGGCCCTATACAAGAACTTGTCTATGTTGAGCAACCACCGGGATTTGAAGATCCAAAGTTTCTCAACCACGTCTACAAACTCCAAAAGGTGCTCTATGGGCTTAAGCAAGCACCAAGAGAATGATATGAATGCCTTAACGATTTCTTGCTCAAACAAGGCTTTGAAATAGGCAAAGCCGATCCTACCCTTTCACTCACAAAGTTGGTAGAAATATATTTGTGTGCCAAATATATGTCGATGACATAATATTTGGTAGCACTAATCATTCTTTTTGTGAGGAATTTAGTAGGATCGTGACAAAGAGATTTGAGATGTTAATGATGGGTGAATTGAAGTTCTTCCTTAGATTTCAAATGAAGCAATTGAAGGAAGGGACTTTTATTAGTCAAACGAAGTACACCCATGATATGCTAAAGAAGTTTGACATGGCGAACGCAAAGCCTATCAAGACCCCCAT
The DNA here is from genome assembly GCA_030439765.1 of Tripidium arundinaceum. Classification (NCBI taxonomy): domain Eukaryota; kingdom Viridiplantae; phylum Streptophyta; class Magnoliopsida; order Poales; family Poaceae; genus Tripidium; species Tripidium arundinaceum. The sequence continues at coordinate 12,234 of JAHUYU010001512.1, read as the reverse complement.
GCCAACTAATGGACATCTTGATCTCAATGAGGAAGGGAAAGCTATGGACATCAAGGTATATCGCTCCATGATCAGCTCTCTACTCTATTTGTGCGCACTTAGGCCCGACATTATGCTTAGTGTGCGCACATGTGCTAGATTTCAAGCTAACCCGAAAGAGTGCCATTTGACGGCTATTAAGAGAATCTTGAGATATTTAGTACACACTCCTAACCTTGGCTTGTGGTATCCCAAGGACTCTAAATTCGATCTACTTGGGTATTCGGATTCCGATTACGCCAGTTGCAAGGTAGATCAAAAAAGCACTTTGGGGGCATGTCAATTCCTTGGACGGTCCCTAGTGTCTTGGAGTTATAAAAAAACAAAATTGTGTAGCCCTTTCCACGTCGAGGCCGAGTATGTTACAGCCGGTGCATGTTGTGCTCAACTACTTTGGATGAGGCAAACCCTTTGTGATTTTGGATGTTGCTTTAGCAAAATCCCATTCTTGTGTGACAATGAAAGTGCCATAAAGCTTGCAAACACTCTCATCTCGCAACGGATACGACACGTAGCTCCTTCAGATCTCCATCTCCATGGCGACGAAAAGTAATGAAAAAGTAAAGTAGTTGTACCCCCCACTAATCTCATTCTCTCCCTTTGGCAACAAGCACCAAAAAGAGAGAAAAAGAAGAAAGAGAAGCACAAGCACACTCTAATCATCCGCTCAAGATCGTCCCACTGAACGTCGTCATCACGACCATTACCATCATCGTCGTCGTCGTCGTCGTCCTCCTCCTCCTCCTCGTCAGATCGTCCCACTGAACGTCGTCATCACCACCATTACCATCATCATCGTCGTCGTCGTCGTCCTCCTCCTCCTCGTCAGAGACAACAGCTCTACCACCTCGGTGAGTAGTGCTGGTGTAGCGTGTACCACGTGTAGACGCCTGCGTCGACGGTCCTGCAATCTCCTCCTCAGCTATCTCCTCATCCTCACTATCCAAGCTAGATATGTCACTGTACTCTGGAGGAGGACGACGACGACGACGACGATGATGGTAATGGTCGTGATGACGACGTTCAGTGGGACGATCTTGAGCGGATGATTAGAGTGTGCTTGTGCTTCTCTTTCTTCTTTTTCTCTCTTTTTGGTGCTTGTTGCCAAAGGGAGAGAATGAGATTAGTGGGGGGTACAACTACTTTACTTTTTCATTACTTTTCGTCGCCATGGAGATGGAGATCTGAAGGAGCTACGTGTCGTATCCGTTGCGAGATGAGAGTGTTTGCAAGCTTTATGGCACTTTCATTGTCACACAAGAATGGGATTTTGCTAAAGCAACATCCAAAATCACAAAGGGTTTGCCTCATCCAAAGTAGTTGAGCACAACATGCACCGGCTGTAACATACTCGGCCTCGACGTGGAAAGGGCTACACAATTTTGTTTTTTTATAACTCCAAGACACTAGGGACCGTCCAAGGAATTGACATGCCCCCAAAGTGCTTTTTTGATCTACCTTGCAACTGGCGTAATCGGAATCCGAATACCCAAGTAGATCGAATTTAGAGTCCTTGGGATACCACAAGCCAAGGTTAGGAGTGTGTACTAAATATCTCAAGATTCTCTTAATAGCCGTCAAATGGCACTCTTTCGGGTTAGCTTGAAATCTAGCACATGTGCGCACACTAAGCATAATGTCGGGCCTAAGTGCGCACAAATAGAGTAGAGAGCTGATCATGGAGCGATATACCTTGATGTCCATAGCTTTCCCTTCCTCATTGAGATCAAGATGTCCATTAGTTGGCATGGGGGTCTTGATAGGCTTTGCGTTCGCCATGTCAAACTTCTTTAGCATATCATGGGTGTACTTCGTTTGACTAATAAAAGTCCCTTCCTTCAATTGCTTCATTTGAAATCTAAGGAAGAACTTCAATTCACCCATCATTAACATCTCAAATCTCTTTGTCACGATCCTACTAAATTCCTCACAAAAAGAATGATTAGTGCTACCAAATATTATGTCATCGACATATATTTGGCACACAAATATATTTCTACCAACTTTGTGAGTGAAAGGGTAGGATCGGCTTTGCCTATTTCAAAGCCTTGTTTGAGCAAGAAATCGTTAAGGCATTCATATCATTCTCTTGGTGCTTGCTTAAGCCCATAGAGCACCTTTTGGAGTTTGTAGACGTGGTTGAGAAACTTTGGATCTTCAAATCCCGGTGGTTGCTCAACATAGACAAGTTCTTGTATAGGGCCATTGAGAAATGCACTCTTCACATCCATTTGATATAACTTGAAGTTGTGATGTGCGGCATAGGCTAGAAGCATCCAGATTGCTTCAAGTCTTGCCATGGGTGCATATGTTTCTTCAAAGGCCAATCCCTCTACTTGAGTGAAGCCTTGAGCAACCAATCTTGCCTTATTCCTTGTCACCACGCCATGCTCACCTTGTTTATTGCGGAAGACCCATTTAGTTCCAATGACATTGCTCCTGGGTCTTTCCACCAAGGTCCACACTTGGTTTCTCTCGAAGTTGTTGAGCTCTTCTTGCATGGCCATCACCCAATCCGGATCACCAAGTGCTTATTATACCTTGAGAGGTTCCAAAGAGGAAACAGACAAGTAAAATTGGCAAAAATTTGCTAAATGTGAACGAGTTGTTACTCCCTTTTGAAGACTCCCAAGGATATTGTCAACGGGATGATCCCGTTGAATCATTTGCCCTAGCCTTGGATGATCAATGGTTTCTTGTTAGTCCACTGGTTCTTCATCTTCATCTTGCTCAAATATAGGTTGTAGGTTTTGTCCACGAATTAGACTGCTGTCAACTGTTGCTGCCTGCAGGGGCACGGCACTGCCGCTCGTGGTTCAGCAGCAGGTTGCTGATCAGCTGCAGCTTGAGGAGCCTCCTCTTTTGTGGCCTGTACTTCTTATGGTCTTATATCACCAATGGCTATTTGCTTGATTGCTTCACAAGGTGGTTCCTCATTACCTACAACACTTGAATCAACTTGCTCTACTTGAGAGCCATTAGATTCATCAAACATCACGTCTACTGCTATTTGAACTTTTTCGGAGGTCTTGTTGAAAACACGGTAGGCATGTTCGTTTGATCCATAACCAAGAAGAGAACCTTCATCAACTTTAAGTGCAAACTTAGAGGATTTGGGTTTCTTGTTAAGTATGAAACACTTGCACCCAAACACTCTAAAGTAAGACACCTTTGGTTTGTTACCGGTTAGAAGCTCATATGAAGTTTTCTTCAACATCTTGTGTAAGTAGAGGCGATTGATAGCATGGCAAGCGGGGTTGACGGCTTCGGCCCAAAATAAATCCGAAGTCTTGTACTCATCTAGCATTGTCCTTGCCATGTCAATGAGTGTCCGGTTCTTCCTCTCTACTACACCATTTTGTTGAGGCGTGTATGGAGTTGAGAACTCATGCTTGATGCCCTCTTCATCAAGGAAATCATCCACATGGGCGTTCTGGAATTCGGTTCCATTATCACTTTGCACTTTCTTGATTGGAAACCAAACTCCTTTTGTGCTCTTCTAATAAAGATCTTCACCTTTTCTTGTACTTGATACTTGTCAAACATAAAAAACACCCAAGTGAAATGAGAATAGTCATCAACAATAACAAGACCATGTTTGTTATCGCCGATGCTAAGGTAGGCGACCGGTCCAAAGAGATCCATGTGAATTAGCTCCAATGGTTGCTTGGTGGAGACAATGCTCTTTGGTGGGTGAGGTACACCTACTTGCTTCCCGGCTTGGCATGCGCTACATACCCTATCTTTCTCAAAATGAACATTTGTTAGTCCAAGGATGTGTTCATCTTTTAGAAGTTTGGCCAAGTTCCTCATCGCAACATGGGCTAGTCGGCGATGCCATAGCCAACCCATGCTAGATTTTGCCACTAGACAAGTCTCAAGCTTTGCTTCACTTTTGTTGAAATCAACTAAGTAAAGCTTGCTTTTCAAGCGACTCGTAAAAGCAATAGAGAAATCCTCCCTCCTATAGACTTCCACACCCTTATCCGTAAATAGAAAATTGTAGCCCATCTCACACAATTGAGAAACGGACAACAAATTATAACTCAACGAATCAACATGTAGTACATTAGTAATTAAATGCTTAAGGGTTATAGCAATGTTACCAAGACCGATGACGTCCCCTTTTGAATTGTCTCCAAAGACAATGTTCTCATTTGAATGTTGCATAGGGGAATATGATGAGAACATACTCCTTTCTCCGGTCATATGATTTGTATATCCACTATCAAGCACCTAACTTGATCCACCGGAGGAGTATGCCTACAAAACAAGTTTAGTTCCTAGATTTAGGTCCCCAAGTAGAATTGGGGCCTTGCATGTTAGTCACAAGTATCTTAGGAACCCATATTGTTTTGTTCACATATATGTTGGTTTCTTTACCAACATACTTAGCAACAACTTTACCAAGGTTGTTGCACTTCAACACATAGCAAGATGATAGGCTTTCCCAAGGTGCATGGGCCTTTGGTTGATAAGCATATTTGTTTTTGGTCACCCATATTGATTTCCTTCTGTTTCTGAGAAACCTGTTTTTGCCTGGGCATCTTCTTCTCGGGCCTAGTCTGATCGGGAGCAGGATTGGTAGCCTTCCCATTTTTGCAGGGCACGGCACTGCTGCTGGCTTGCGCGACACTGCCACGGGCTGTGCAGGCTGAACTATACCAATCTACTCCTTTCTTTCAAACTGCACACATTCAAAGCCATTTACCAATTTTCTCCCATTGGTCTTAGCTCCTTTAGTGTGCCCTAGCCCATCTTCGATTGAGGGATGCCTTCCATTCTTGTATTGTGGCCTTTTTGGTTCATCCTTGATTTCATCATTTTCCCAAGGTTGAAATATCATCCTTGATTCTCATCCTTTGTTGAACATCACACTTGGGAATGCTGTAGTTGAGAAATCAAGGATCACACTCCGGTTCAGTGGTTCTATTGATCTTCAGTTATCAGTTAGAGAAGCAGTTTATACAGTAAAATGAGTGGTGCATCACTAAACTTGCACCAAATTCTCAACTGGGTCACTCAACTTGACTAAACTTGCACCAAATTCTTGACTGGATCACCCAAGTTGAAAACAGAACGAAGCACATCATCAAACTTGCCACAAGGTTCACCCAAGGTCCTTTTCTGAACAAGTAAGCACTAGTCATTCCACGTAAACAAGTTTAGTCCATCGTGGCATTAAAGATTGTAGGGGGCACGTGCGTCGCTCGCAGAAGACGGGTGACCCTGCTGAGCTGGGCAAATTTCACAAAAAAACTATATTGATTTAGGCAGCGCAAATGTTCTGTTTCTGCCCAACAAATGAGTGGTGTGGAGCATTTTTTTAGTGATTTGAGCACTTTTAGTGATTTTCCCAAGTGTGATATTTTGCTGAATAATGCTTGGGAAGTTTTCAGCAACTGCATATTTACATATGTAGTAACTAATTGTTACCTCTACTATACAATTTTTTATGTCAGTTGCTAATTGTTCCTTTTCATCACAAAGTGCATATTTACATATGTAGGTACATTCTTGATACAAGAGAACTGCCTATCTTAAGCATGCTAGAAAAGATCATGTCCCAATTAATGAACAAATTCTACACAAAGGGGAGGGAGGCATTGGAGAAGTGGATAGGAACCCTCAATCGAAGATGGGCTAGGGCACACTAAAGGAGCTAAGACCAATGGGAGAAAATTGGTAAATGGCTTTGAATGTGTGCAGTTTGAAAGAAAGGAGTAGATTGGTATAGTTCAGCCTGCACAGCCCGTGGCAGTGTCGCGCAAGCCAGCAGCAGTGCCGTGCCCTGCAAAAATGGGAAGGCTACCAATCCTGCTCCCGATCAGACTAGGCCCGAGAAGAAGATGCCCAGGCAAAAACAGGTTTCTCAGAAACAGAAGGAAATCAATATGGGTGACCAAAAACAAATATGCTTATCAACCAAAGGCCCATGCACCTTGGGAAAGCCTATCATCTTGCTATGTGTTGAAGTGCAACAACCTTGGTAAAGTTGTTGCTAAGTATGTTGGTAAAGAAACCAACATATATGTGAACAAAACAATATGGGTTCCTAAGATACTTGTGACTAACATGCAAGGCCCCAATTCTACTTGGGGACCTAAATCTAGGAACTAAACTTGTTTTGTAGGCATACTCCTCCGGTGGATCAAGTTAGGTGCTTGATAGTGGATATACAAATCATATGACCGGAGAAAGGAGTATGTTCTCATCATATTCCCCTATGCAACATTCAAATGAGAACATTGTCTTTGGAGACAATTCAAAAGGGGACGTCATCGGTCTTGGTAACATTGCTATAACCCTTAAGCATTTAATTACTAATGTACTACATGTTGATTCGTTGAGTTATAATTTGTTGTCCGTTTCTCAATTGTGTGAGATGGGCTACAATTTTCTATTTACGGATAAGGGTGTGGAAGTCTATAGGAGGGAGGATTTCTCTATTGCTTTTACGAGTCGCTTGAAAAGCAAGCTTTACTTAGTTGATTTCAACAAAAGTGAAGCAAAGCTTGAGACTTGTCTAGTGGCAAAATCTAGCATGGGTTGGCTATGGCATCGCCGACTAGCCCATGTTGCGATGAGGAACTTGGCCAAACTTCTAAAAGATGAACACATCCTTGGACTAACAAATGTTCATTTTGAGAAAGATAGGGTATGTAGCGCATGCCAAGCCGGGAAGCAAGTAGGTGTACCTCACCCACCAAAGAGCATTGTCTCCACCAAGCAACCATTGGAGCTAATTCACATGGATCTCTTTGGACCGGTCGCCTACCTTAGCATCGGCGATAACAAACATGGTCTTGTTATTGTTGATGACTATTCTCATTTCACTTGGGTGTTTTTTATGTTTGACAAGTATCAAGTACAAGAAAAGGTGAAGATCTTTATTAGAAGAGCACAAAAGGAGTTTGGTTTCCCAATCAAGAAAGTGCAAAGTGATAATGGAACCGAATTCCAGAACGCCCATGTGGATGATTTCCTTGATGAAGAGGGCATCAAGCATGAGTTCTCAACTCCATACACGCCTCAACAAAATGGTGTAGTAGAGAGGAAGAACCGGACACTCATTGACATGGCAAGGACAATGCTAGATGAGTACAAGACTTCGGATTTATTTTGGGCCGAAGCCGTCAACCCCGCTTGCCATGCTATCAATCGCCTCTACTTACACAAGATGTTGAAGAAAACTTCATATGAGCTTCTAACCGGTAACAAACCAAAGGTGTCTTACTTTAGAGTGTTTGGGTGCAAGTGTTTCATACTTAACAAGAAACCCAAATCCTCTAAGTTTGCACTTAAAGTTGATGAAGGTTCTCTTCTTGGTTATGGATCAAACGAACATGCCTACCGTGTTTTCAACAAGACCTCCGAAAAAGTTCAAATAGCAGTAGACGTGATGTTTGATGAATCTAATGGCTCTCAAGTAGAGCAAGTTGATTCAAGTGTTGTAGGTAATGAGGAACCACCTTGTGAAGCAATCAAGCAAATAGCCATTGGTGATATAAGACCATAAGAAGTACAGGCCACAAAAGAGGAGGCTCCTCAAGCTGCAGCTGATCAGCAACCTGCTGCTGAACCACGAGCGGCAGTGCCGTGCCCCTGCAGGCAGCAACAGTTGACAGCAGTCTAATTCGTGGACAAAACCTACAACCTATATTTGAGCAAGATGAAGATGAAGAACCAGTGGACTAACAAGAAACCATTGATCATCCAAGGCTAGGGCAAATGATTCAACGGGATCATCCCGTTGACAATATCCTTGGGAGTCTTCAAAAGGGAGTAACAACTCGTTCACATTTAGCAAATTTTTGCCAATTTTACTTGTCTGTTTCCTCTTTGGAACCTCTCAAGGTATAATAAGCACTTGGTGATCCGGATTGGGTGATGGCCATGCAAGAAGAGCTCAACAACTTCGAGAGAAACCAAGTGTGGACCTTGGTGGAAAGACCCAGGAGCAATGTCATTGGAACTAAATGGGTCTTCCGCAATAAACAAGGTGAGCATGGCGTGGTGACAAGGAATAAGGCAAGATTGGTTGCTCAAGGCTTCACTCAAGTAGAGGGATTGGCCTTTGAAGAAACATATGCACCCATGGCAAGACTTGAAGCAATCTGGATGCTTCTAGCCTATGCCGCACATCACAACTTCAAGTTATATCAAATGGATGTGAAGAGTGCATTTCTCAATGGCCCTATACAAGAACTTGTCTATGTTGAGCAACCACCGGGATTTGAAGATCCAAAGTTTCTCAACCACGTCTACAAACTCCAAAAGGTGCTCTATGGGCTTAAGCAAGCACCAAGAGAATGATATGAATGCCTTAACGATTTCTTGCTCAAACAAGGCTTTGAAATAGGCAAAGCCGATCCTACCCTTTCACTCACAAAGTTGGTAGAAATATATTTGTGTGCCAAATATATGTCGATGACATAATATTTGGTAGCACTAATCATTCTTTTTGTGAGGAATTTAGTAGGATCGTGACAAAGAGATTTGAGATGTTAATGATGGGTGAATTGAAGTTCTTCCTTAGATTTCAAATGAAGCAATTGAAGGAAGGGACTTTTATTAGTCAAACGAAGTACACCCATGATATGCTAAAGAAGTTTGACATGGCGAACGCAAAGCCTATCAAGACCCCCATGCCAACTAATGGACATCTTGATCTCAATGAGGAAGGGAAAGCTATGGACATCAAGGTATATCGCTCCATGATCAGCTCTCTACTCTATTTGTGCGCACTTAGGCCCGACATTATGCTTAGTGTGCGCACATGTGCTAGATTTCAAGCTAACCCGAAAGAGTGCCATTTGACGGCTATTAAGAGAATCTTGAGATATTTAGTACACACTCCTAACCTTGGCTTGTGGTATCCCAAGGACTCTAAATTCGATCTACTTGGGTATTCGGATTCCGATTACGCCAGTTGCAAGGTAGATCAAAAAAGCACTTTGGGGGCATGTCAATTCCTTGGACGGTCCCTAGTGTCTTGGAGTTATAAAAAAACAAAATTGTGTAGCCCTTTCCACGTCGAGGCCGAGTATGTTACAGCCGGTGCATGTTGTGCTCAACTACTTTGGATGAGGCAAACCCTTTGTGATTTTGGATGTTGCTTTAGCAAAATCCCATTCTTGTGTGACAATGAAAGTGCCATAAAGCTTGCAAACAATCTCATAAGCCATTCAAGAACCAAGCACATAGACTTTCGATATCACTTCTTGAGAGACCACGAAACCAAAGGAGATATCAAAATTCACCATGTGAGCACCGAAAAGCAACTAGCCGATATCTCCAATAAGCCTCTCGATGAGTCAAGGTTTTGTGCTTTGCGTAGTGAGCTAAATATGATTGACTCTTGTAACGTAGTTTGAAATATAGCACACCTTTGATTGATCAACTAGTATCTAGGCAAAAGGTTTGCAAAACTTCAATATTGTGCTTCAAAATGATTTATCAAAAGTAAACTTGCTTGATTTGGTCATTGCTTGTAATGATTATCTGTTGCTGACCAAATTAAGCAAGAGTATATGTCCATATCCTATTTATATAGAGAGAATACAAGTAGTTAACTCTGCGCTGATGTAGTAGGCACGGCAGTACCACGCAAACCTGTGGCAGTGCCGCGCGTCGATTTTCATCTGGAAAATCATCGCTGCAACGGTTATTGTGGGGCCCACCTCCTTACCCTTTTACCCCTTGGGACCGTAGTAACTCCTCCCTATCTCTCTCTTTCTCTCCCTAGCGCCCTCTCTCTCTGTTTTGCTTGACGACGGCGCCCTCGCTCGCCCGTGTCGTCACCTGGCCGCCGCGTCGCCTCCTGGCAGTGCCGCGCCCCCCCCCCCGTTGGCCATCTTCCAGAGCCGCCGCCGTGCGCTGAAGCCTGTGGACCACACCATCCACTCATCTCCCTCTCCTTCACCAGATTTCAAAGGTAAAACCATTTTCTAACCCTAGGTTCCCCGATCTATGCAATGGGATGATTTTAGTTCATAGAATGTGTTTCTCTGTGAATGTTTGATGGTATAGAAGATAGAATACTAGATGAAATCGAGTAGTTTGAAGATTCAACATTTGAAACTGAATATGCTTGATGTGGCAGTACCACGCGGAGGTGTGGCAGTGCCGCGCGTCTCCGCGGTAGTGCCGCGCCAATCAGAGGCAGTTTCAATTGTTGACTCTTGTTTCTACTCATTTCAACCTATTAGCCAACTTTTCTACTCTCCATCATCCAAACACTTATCAATTCTACGATCTTTTGGCATAGATGGCATCGGGAGATGAGTACGAGTGGAGAACCAAGAGAAGGATGGATCCAGCTGGGAGGAGGAAACAACCGTCTCATCGTGGTGGTGCTAGTGGCAGTGGCACAGCTGGCAGAGGTGGTGCATCTCACAGAGTTTGACAGATCATATATGGTTCCATATCAGGAGGATGTGATGGAGAGAGCTCCTCAGGACACTAGGTAGATGAATAGGGCTTGTGAAGCAGGCAAGGATGCAGTCTCCCTATCTTGTCCCAAAGGACACTGGCACAGATTACAGATTTTGGAATGCATTTCATTCGGACTTCTACCTATCAGTGCTCTTCAGTGCCAGGAAGACTCACATAATCAAGATGAAGTATGTTGACTGGGAGCACTTGGTTGCAAAGGGGGGTAGGGAGTTTGACTGAGCTATTACAACATGTGAGAGGTTTCAGGATCTCATGGGTTTCAGGTATGATTGGAACAATGAGATCCTCTCACAGTTTCATGCTACTTTCTACTGTAGTGTTCAGGCAGATAAGCTTCATTGGATGATCGAGGGCCGACACTACAAGGTAGATTTTGTTACCTTCTCTCGTTTGCTGGGGCTTGGTGCTGCTGACAGAGGTTTTTCTGAGATTCATGATGAGGGTGTGTCGAGTAACTCTGAGATTGTCTACATGTATGTAAGTGGGAGAGTTGATGGTCTAGTGAAAGGACTCAAGAGTTACTATTACATCCTGAACAATCTCTTCAGAACCACCATCAATCCCAAGGGTGGATCAGCTTCTAACCTTTATGGTTATGCAAGGAATATCCTTGCAAGGGTGGCACCTGGTGGAGCTCCTTTCTCTATCTCACGCTTCTTTTGGCAGGAGCTACAGGTTGCAGCTGATGATGCTAGGAAGGACTTACCCTATGCACCATATGTCATGTTCATTATTGAGAGGGTGACAGGGTATACCTTCTTTAAGGATGGGCCGCATGAGCCATACAGAGGTGAGAAGACGAGGCATACCGCAGTCAGTGAGACAGTGGGACACTCTAGTGCAGCAGCAGACGTGCCAGAGTTTTCTCGCTCTTCTTCCTGTCGGAAGAAGAAGAGCAAGATCGCCAGATTCTTCAGGGCGATACTTGGTACTTGCACCTATGCAACGACGACAGCCTATGAGGCTCGCTTGGAGGTTAGAGAGCTGCGTCAGCACCAGGGACTACCTCCTCTTGAGGCACCTCGCCCTCCTCCAGAGTACAGTGACATATCTAGCTTGGATAGTGAGGATGAGGAGATAGCTGAGGAGGAGATTGCAGGACCGTCGACGCAGGCGTCTACACGTGGTACACGCTACACCAGCACTACTCACCGAGGTGGTAGAGCTGTTGTCTCTGACGAGGAGGAGGAGGACGACGACGACGACGATGATGATGGTAATGGTGGTGATGACGACGTTCAGTGGGACGATCTGACGAGGAGGAGGAGGAGGACGACGACGACGACGACGATGATGGTAATGGTCGTGATGACGACGTTCAGTGGGACGATCTTGAGCGGATGATTAGAGTGTGCTTGTGCTTCTCTTTCTTCTTTTTCTCTCTTTTTGGTGCTTGTTGCCAAAGGGAGAGAATGAGATTAGTGGGGGGTACAACTACTTTACTTTTTCATTACTTTTCGTCGCCATGGAGATGGAGATCTGAAGGAGCTACGTGTCGTATCCGTTGCGAGATGAGAGTGTTTGTGAGTTGAGAGCGGTTCGAGAGCGTCTCAAACTCTATTTTGTAATATATGCTACCTATGTACTCTCTTTATATTTGGATATGGACATGTACAGGCTGTGTGCTGAATTAGCTTGTCATTTAATTGCTTTAATTAGATCATATCTTATGATAGCTTTGTGTGATGGCTGATTTATTTTTGGGCTGACTGTCATAGCCGCGGCAGTGCCGCGCAG